>ML664180.1:7687138-7780351 GCA_007570785.1 Antilocapra americana | reverse complement strand
CAATGTAAGGCAAAACCAACACAATAAAGAAAATTTTAAAAAAAAAAAAAGAAAGAAAAAAAAATTCTTGCTTAATATTTGTGGCTAAGTTGCCTTCCAGAACAGTTGTACCAATTTATCCTCCCACTAGCAGTGCATCAAAGCTCTCGTTTCATGATGTTTTCAAAAAAAAAACAGGAGCAACTCAAATTGCCATCCTGACGACAGAGCAATTATCTGCCTGAATCTGGCCCTGTCTGCAAAAGGATTAAGGTTCCTTCTTGCTGTTTCCCTCAGAAGAAAACTCGATTTGCACCCTTCTGTGAGCAAAAAACAATCAGTTCACTATCACAGACTTAAAAGGAATCAAGTATCAGCTTTATTACAAGCAATTGTTGAGCTTCCCTGGGGAGAACAGTTAAATCTTCCCATATTTTTAATAACCTGCATTCACAGAGAAAACACGGAGGACACTGGCCTCTATGTGTACTGATACAAATGACATTAGCATCACTAATAAAAGTGACTCTTGTGTGTTACCCTCACCATTCACACCAGTTTTGATTCCTTTCAGAATGATAAAATTTCAGGCCCCAGAATAATCGGAGGTACAAGTTTATGTGCTCCCCTAAATTAGCAACATATATACATCATTGTTGGAGAAGGGCATGGCAACCCACGCCAGTATTCTGGCCTGGAGAATTCCATGGACAGAGGAGCCTGGCGGGCTGCAGTCCGTGGGGTCGCAAAGAGTCAGACACAATGGAGCAACTAACACACACACATCACTGTAACAGCACTAACACAATCCAACCCTGGTCAACTCCTGTCTGTGTCCTCACTCTAAACAACAGTGTTAAGCCCATAGGTTTGCACAAATGCTCAGAAGAGAACAGCTATCACATCAGGCTGCTGCCTTAAAACACTAAGCGTAACTTCAAATCACTGCTTGATTCCTCAACAAAATCCTAAATAAGATTCTTAGACCAACATAAACAGTAGGGTTAAACAAATTCCATTCTGAAGAACAACTGCTGGTTGCTTATATGTTCATAATGAGAATTGTTTCCTACTGGGGCTTCCCCGGTGGCTCAGACGGTAAAGCATCTGATGCAGGTTTGATCTCTGGGCTGGGAAGATCCCCTGGAGAAGGGAATGGCAACTCACTCCGATATTCTTGCCTGGAAAATGCCATGGATAGAGGAGCCTGGTGGGTTATAGTCCATGAGGTCACAAAGAGTTGGACATGACTGAGCAACTAACACAATGAGAATAGACAATTAAGAATCTCTCTTATTGACCATTTGTGATGTAAAACACCTTGTCAATTTCCAGTTAGTCTGTACCTCTCCATTTATGTTTCTGACATTACCCAAGAAGATGGATTTATATCAGTGAGGCACTGTGCATTTATTGTGACAGGGAAAAAATAATGCTGCTGCCTAGGAATGCCCTATAATTAAAAAAAAAAAGAGAGACATACTTTTCAAGAACTAAACAAAGTGTGGTCACTTGCCAATTAGGGATCTAAATCACTTTCAATGTACAGGAGCAGACACATTTTCATTGTCTCCTGTCCCTAACAGAAGCATCCAACAGTCTGCATTTTTATATGTAAAGTCAGAGATTTCTTAACACAGGCAGACCCAAAAAATGCCAGAGGACAAGCACCATGTAAGGAAATGCAGCACGACTTCGCCTACACCGCTGACAGTGGACAGGAACTTCCATCCTCCCCCGCTGTCAAACCCCAAATCTACCCCGTTTCAAAAACACATGACTGTCTTTCTATAATTTGCCCTCTATCCTTCCCTTTTGGTAACTTTCCACAATTGCAATTATACTCAAAATGACGTAACAATCGTTCGAGAGTTTTACGGAAAAAACCAACTGGAGGAGATGTCACGAGGGCAGGGAGGAACGTGGAGGGGGAGGCACTGTGTCCTGTGTGACCAGGAGCCAGGGACCGCAGTCAGCGGATATATATGACATCAGAACAATGGATATTCATCTCCTAGAGCCACCATAACACAAATGGGTGCCTTAAAACCAAAAAAAAAAAAAATTACTGTCTCACAGTTCTGGAGGTCAGAAAGGCCGAAAGCAAGGTGCTAGCAGAGTTGGGGTTTTCTGTAAGCTCTGAGGGAGAATGTTCGTTGCTTCCTCCTAGTTCCTGGGGGCAGACGGCAACCCCGGAGTCCCTTGGCTCATGGCTGCATCACTCTTATCTCTGCCTGCATCTTCACGTGGCCGCCCCTCCCTCTGTGCATCTCTGTCTCTCCCGTGGATTTCTTATAAGGACACCCGAATAAGAATTTAGGGCCCATCCTAATCTAGCATGCCCTCACATTAACTAGTTACACCTGCAAAGGTCCTGTTTCTAAATAAAGGACGTATTCTGAGGCTCCAAGTGGACACAGGGGGACACTCAAGCCAGTACACGATGACGCGCTTACACGCGACCTTCCTGTACAAACCTGAAGTGGGTCACTGCACAGTCTTCCTTCCTCAGTCTGTCCTCAGCTCTGTCTCCTGTAATTGCGCCTGCCATCTACAGGTTCTCAGTCAGGTCCGCTGAACGGTGAATGAATGCACTTTCCAAGGCAGAACCCAAGCGCTTCCCTGGAGTGTGGATCTGATCAGTGATGGCTATGCTCTTACGCAAACCCCATGCACTCTCTCCGGAGTGGTTTTCTCCAACATGGGTTGAGAAGGTAAGGGGAAGCAAAGATGCTTGCAAAGCAATCTTAATGCAAGATTTTCATTTTGATACGCCTTCCCCACACCCTTTTGGCTTTCTCAAATACTAGAGTATTTAACTCATTCATTTAGTGAACACCTATGACGTGCCAGGTGTTCTTCCCTGGTGGCTCAGACGGTAAAGCATCTGCCTACAATGCGGGAGACCCAGGTTCAATCCCTGGCTCAGGAAGATCTCCTGGAGAAGGAAATGGCAACCCACTCCAGTATTCCTGCCTGGAAAATCCCATAGATGGAAGAACCTAGTAGGCTATAGTCCATGGGGTTGCAAAGAGTCGGACACGACTGAGCAACTTCACTTCACTATGGTGTGCCACAAGCTCTTCTAAATATGGGGAACGGGAGACATAGTTCTGGGGTTAAACCAAAAAAACCAAAGTTTGTTGATTAAACTCCAAGGAGAGTTATGACCACCATTTTGAAATTACTTTTAATGCTATAACTTTGCGACTATGTTGCTAATCTTTGTTGCTCCCATATTTTCCATATTTTGCTAGCCATACACATCATTAACAAAACAAAAAGCAGTTTGTGAACTTGTTTCAGGAAAACTGAAAAATAGTGGTCCACAACCTGGAAGGAAAGAAAGAAAGGACGCAACTCAAAGAGAAACAGGCAAAAGCCAGAGGGCTGAGGGTAAGAGGAACTTATGTCCAGAAAGCCAGTCTGAGACCAAACTATGGTTGTGGAAATTTCAATGTGACAGTTTTTGTGTTCCAAGCAACACTTCACCTCCTGAAGCCTCATCACAGTGGGACAGTTTAGTTGCACAACCTGGGAAGTTCAGACAAATGAGTGGTAAGCTGTAGCCCTTATTTCATTGATTACTCTCTACCAACTCAGCCAATGAAAGGCAGGTCAACCTGAGGGGAGAACCCAGGCTCTCCCTGACCTCAGGCTGCCTGCGTAGAAGAGAACAGAACTCCTAAGGAAGTGACGTGGATAAATACATGATGTGTGAGGAGGAGGATCTCTACTTTAGTGCCCGTTCCTCAAGATTCACAAAAAGCTGTTCCCGAAAGAACATCAACACAGCACCAATTTTTCACTGATTCACCGATACCTTCACTAGGGTGACCCATGAGGAGAGGGGTGGCCCCCTGGGTGAAGGCCACGGGGACAGACAAAATTTTATAAGAAGTATGGAGACCCCTGCTACGCCAGACATTACCCTTCTGGTTGCCAGAAGTCTGGGGGAGCTGGGGAGGGGACCTGGGAAGAAGGCCAGAGCAGCCAGGGGGCACTCAAGGGGCTCATGTAGCAGCCGTTGGATTAGCCCAAGAGTTCATCTGGCTTTTCCATAACAGCGCATGGAAAAATCCAAACGAACTTTTGGGCAACCCAATGTTTATCAGCTACTACGGAAGAATTCTGTGTTGTTAACTAGTTGGAGATAAAACACCAACCCTGTGTTTGGGACCTGAGAATAGGGGTTGGCAGACTTTTCTGTACAGAGCAAGATAGGAAATATTTTGGCTTCTGTAAGGCCATAGGGTTTCTGTCATAACTACACAGCGCTACCACCACAGTGCAAAAAGCAGCCGGAGATAACAAACACGTGAGTACGTACCTGGGCACGTTCCAATATAACTACAGAGATAGGCGGCAGCCCAGACAAAGCCCATGGCATGTGGTTGGCGACCCCTGCCTTACAACAATGGGAGAGCTCACCATCCTACGGAGCAATCCAATCGCCGACCTCAACCTCACGAGCACAGTCTTACCAAATGGTTTAACCAAGTCACTGATGATTCGCACCTGTGTTCTTGATCTTCACAGACCCCCCAAGGGACTGAGTCAAAGTCAGCTAGCCAACCACCTGGACGCAAATGAAGTTACTCACCCAGAAAAATCTGTAGTGAGAATCCCATAGTGGAAGATGTAGATTCGACTGATGTGGCAGATCGTCAGGTAGCCCATTGCTACAAAAAAGGAGTATCTGGAACCAAAAACACCGAGGGTCAGATCACTGTGCGCGCAGTCAATCGACTTTCTCTTCTTTCTCTCCCTCACCCCCAGATGCGATTAGTCACAGAATCCTATCCGGTCTACCTCCCTCCCAGCACATCCCTGCTCCTCACCTGCACACCCACGGCTCTCAGCCCTTCATCTTTTCTCATCTGGACCACCGAAATCATTCTCAACTGGGCAGCATGATGGAATCACCTGGGGAGTGACTGGCCCCACCCCAGGATATTCTGATTTCATTGATAAGAGGTACACCTGGCAGGTGTCACTCCAACGTGCAGTCAGCGCTGGGAACCACGGCCCTGAAAGGTCCTGCACGCAAAGATCCTACTCTTCACAAACCATCCTGTTTACACAATGATCTTCCTAAAATATAAAGCATCCTATTGCCAACCACTCCCTTCCTGAAACACTGTGTTCCCTTGGCTTCCATTCTCCTTGTTTCCTTCCCAGCTCTCTGGTCAGCTCTTCCAAGGCTCTTGTTCAGCGTATCTTTCCCCCTCTACTCCTTAGGTATCAGCAGTCCTAGTGCTCTGCTCAGGACCCTCCCCACCGATGCCTGAGGCTCCAACTTCCACTTCTCATGTTCGCTCCCTGGCCTCCTTCAGAGGATCTTCCTATAGTATAAACCAGCAATGTACACACACACACACACGCATGGATGCCATTAAGAACATTCATCAACTTGTTCGTATAAAGATATGTGATAGTCTGATTAACCACTGTCTCCCTTACAAGCCTGAAAGCCCCATGAAAGTAAGGATGGTCATGTGTGTTTCATTCACCACTAGCAGCTACTGTTGCCAGTGTTGAATGCACACACAATAAATCAATGTTTCTTGAAGCTGAAACTCCAATACTTTGACCACCTCAGGCCAAAGAAGAGTTGACTCATTGGAAAAGACCCTGATGCTGGGAAGGATTGAGGGCAGGAGGAGAAGGGGACGATAGAAGATGAGATGGCTGGATGGCATCACTGACTCGATGGACACGGGTTTGGGTGGACTCCGGGAGTTGGTGATGGACAGGGAGGCCTGGCATGCTGCAGTTCATGGGGTCACAGAGTCGGACACGACTGAGCGACTGAATTGAACTGAAGTGAACTGACTTAAAAGTCACCAGGTTCAATCCCTGCTTCGGGAAGATCCCACCTGCCCTGGGGCAACTAAGCCCACACACCACAACTACTGAAGCCCACGTGCCCTAGAGTCTGTGCTCCACAACAAGAGAAGCCGCAGCAATGAGAAGTCCATGTACTACAACTAGAGAGTAACCCCTCCAGTCTGCAATGAGAGAAAGCCTGGGCGCAGCAACAAAGACCCAGCGCAGCCATAGTTGAATAAATAGAGCCATTTAAAAAAAAAAGTCTTGCTCATCCACCCCACGCCTACTCCCTACTGTCTAATCACATAAAACTCCTGAATATAGCATTCAAGGTGCTTCACATGCTAACCTCTACCTTAACAGTGCCTTTTTGGATCATCTCCAGCCATGTTCCATGACCATCATGTGCTAAGCCACACCAGACTGCTCCCTTCCCACAATTAAATCCTGAATTTTCAGGCCAGATTTATTTCTCCTTGCTCTGCCTGCAACTCTTTGCTCCCTCCTATGGTCTATCCGGACACAAATTATCTGATATGGCTGAGCTCTAATGTCACCTAGCATAGTTTTGCTCCATCCACCCCACCCCAACTCCCAACACAATTCACTGCTCAACTGCCTGTGTTTCTCCAGTGCTATATGCTAACATGTATCATCATAACATTAAAATTATATGTATGTATCTGTTTCCCCAACTCATTGTGACCTTGAGCACCCAAACTCTTGGCCACCAAGAGGTTCACTTACCTGTTAGTTGAAATGAACTAAACTGAGAACATTAAACACCTTGGAAGAAAAGCTATGATCAACCTAGATAGCATATTAAAAAGCAAAGACATTACTTTGCCAACAAAGGTCCGTGTAGTCAAGGCTATGGTTTTTCCAGTGGTCGTGTATGGATGTGAGAGTTGGACCATAAAGAAAGCTGAGCACTGAAGAATTGATGCTTTTGAAGTGTGATGCTGGAGAAGACTCCTGAGAGACCCTTGGACTGCATGGAGATCCAACCAGTCAATCCTAAAGGAAATCAGTCCTGAATATTTATTGGAAGGACTGATGCTGAAGCAGGAAACTCCAATATTTTGGCCACCTGATGAGAAGAACGGACTCATGAAAAAGACCCTGATGCTGGGAAAGACTGAAGGCAGGAGGAGAAGGGGATGACAGAGGATGAGATGGTTGGATGGCATCATCAACTCGCTGGATGAGTTCTGAGCAAGCTCTAGGAGTTGGTGACGGACAGGGAAGCCCAGCATGCTGCAGTCCATGGGGTCATGAAGAGTCAGACACAACTGAGCGACTGAATAGAACTGAACTGAATGGTTCAGGAGCCCATCAGAAACAGACATAAATTTACAAGGATGATTTTCCAAGCAAATGTAATAAAACTGGGAAAATGTATATTCTGATACTGAATAATATGGAAATTCACAAATTCACATTAACTCATGAAGACTAGATCAACCTCAGGAATAGTAAAGAAGGGATAATAAACATTCATTTGGTAGCAAGGGAAAGCAGGATGCTGAGCCAGATACAGTAAAGCATTCCACGACTTTAGCTCTCTTCATTATTTGCAAGCAAAGATGTTACCACACAGAAATGATTTTTCCCTCCCCTGGGTTCAACCATAACCCTTTTCAGACCAAGAAGATGGTGTACAAAGCAAATGTTTAAGAAAAGACTCCCTTATGAGCTGAAGCACTAGAATGGAGTTAGACCTTCTCCCTCCAGTACCTATTCCTCTTCTCAAGCCAGTTCACAAGGGTCAAGGAAGAAGCACAAAGAAGATTCGAGAGACTTTTCCAGAATCCTTTCGAATCCAAAGGAGCTACACTCATGCCTTCCCGAGACCCCTCACCCAGAGAGAAAAGCAAGTCCAATTCAATCATTATAATACGACCCACCTGCCAAGGGTGGGGCCAAGTACTGAGTCCCCAGGCAATAGGCCAATACATTCATTTCCCCTGAAAAACCTGAATCCAGGAGCAGCAGACAGAGCATGTATTCTGGGCAGAGACCAACAGGAGTTCAAATCCGAGCACTGGCCAAACTCATCTGCAGGTGTGCGAAGTCAGGCTAGCAGTTATTTTAGGAAGGAAGGGTGTGGTAGAGACTGGAACATGAGTGATGGCCACACGATCCTCACTGACCTTTGTGGCAGCTGCAGGGGTGTGTTCACTTTGTGAGAACTCACTGAACTGCAGAGCCATGTGTACACCTGAGGCTTTCCAGGTGGCCCCCGTGGTAAAGAATCCGCCTGCCAATGCAGGAGACACAAGGGTTCGATCCCTGGGTTAGAAAGATGCCCTGGAGTAGGAAATGGCAACCAACTCCAGTATTCTTGCCTGCGAAATTTCATGGACAGAGGAGTCTGGAGGGCTACAAAGGAGCCAGACACGACTGAATGATTGGGCACGTACACCCATTCACCTCTCTGAACTTTCATCATTTTCCAACTCAGGAAAAAAAAAAAAATCTATATCCTATAGAGTTGTTCTAGAAAGAATATATTTGCTGTAATGACAGGAAATAGTAAATGTAATTGTATATTGATATACTCATTAAGAGTTTATGTATCAAAATAATGAAACATATTTAAGACAGCTTGACCTCAAAAGTTAGTAAGTGCCTTGCCAAGTTCCCACACGAGGCCTTCCATCCCAGGAGGTACTGTATTCTGTTCCAGTGGGTTCATATAAGGTAAGTGAACACCTGTGATTTTTGCCCAACAGAGTGGCCTGGGAAGGAAACAGAATCGGTACTCCATGAACTCTCTAGACAAATCCCGAATAACAGGGAGCTCTGCAGTGGGTTAGGTCCACATGGCAGCAAGCACCAGTCTTCCCCTCCTATTCCCAGCTATGCATAGAACACAACTCATAACTCGGGGAAAGGCAGAGGAAAACAATTCACAAAGAACCCAGAAATCTTGAAGCAAACTCAAACCATCCCCTGGTGGCTCAGTGGTAAAGAATCCACCTGCCAATGCAGGAGACGTGGGTTCAATCCCTGGATCGGGAAAATCCCCTGGAGTAGGAAATAGCAACCCACTCCAGTGCTCTTGCCTAGGAAAACCCATGGACAGAGGAGCCTGGCAGGCTAGGGTCCAAGAGGTTGCAAAGAATCGGACAAGACTCAGCAACTAAACAATAAACACCACCACAAGCCCCCTATCGCATAGGCGGGAAGCCCAACATTGCAAAGAAGCCGCCTGGCTCTTCCAAACTCATGCCGCTGGAAACAGCCAGGTTTCCTGACTCCTGCCTGATATTCTTTCCCAGCAGCAAGAGGAAACAACTTCCCTCCACTGGGAAATGTGAACCACTCCTGACTTCGGCAGTACTGCCAACCACACAAGCACAGAAAGAAGAGAAGAACTTGTTCTGGCATTTTCTCTTTCCAGTCTTATGACACGGCCCTCTGCTACCACAATGTTATCACGAAGAAACAGTCAGAGCCTGCCTGTGAAGGGCTCTCCCTACCAAGGCTGGAGGATTCCACTCCTGGCTGGAGACTAACACAGCAAGCCTGGATAAACAGCTGGACCCTCTGAAAAATGGATCCCACCACACCAGCAGCAAACAGATGCAGGGAGACCTGACAAATTATGGCTTGTAAGGTAGCCGGAAACCTGCTTTAGAGTTGTGACATTTTTATTCATCATTTAATTGCTTCCAGTGTCAAGTGGAGGAAAAGCCACCACTTGACACTTCAGTGAGAGGTAAAGCATTTTTACCTCTCACTGAAAAAAAAGTATTTTGTCATAACATGCAGCATTTCCCAAATCCATTCTTAACAAATTATAGACATACAGATTTCCTATTTCCCTTCTGAAGGAATGACTCTATCCCCTTTAAGGAAGACACTTAGCAGAGAGATGATTAGAATTCAAACTTCTTGAGCTCATTTGAATACAGAGTTCAATGACTATCCAAGTTAAAAGCAGGCAAAAATATTTTCCCTTGCAAACCATAAATTTATTGGCAGTAATTACAAGATGATACACTAAAAAATTATATTCCAATGCTTTTAAGAAGGAAAACTATTGTACTAATAGTCTTATTAATCAAAGAGTTTTCCAAGGTTGAAATAAGGCATTTGCTTTTCCAGAGAAGTCATCAAAAAGGAAGCCATCAAAGGGTGAATGTCTTTTCAAGTATATGCAGTCATTCATTCCATAAATATTTACTGAGCCTTTACTTGTGCCAGGTATTGTTCTAGGCTCTGAGGCTACAACAGTGGAGAGAAAAGTCTTTGTTTTCACAGAGCTCACATTCCAGTGTTACCGAGAGGCTGAATTAATTCTAAGGTTTCAGAAAGACCACAGGAATCAGAGACAGCGCAAGACAGCCACTCCAAGTGCTTTCCTGGATTGTCTAAGCATGTAGCCTTCAAGGTAGAATTAAATTACTTCTGCACTTTGAAGTCAAAATATCATAGTAAGAATATTTCTTCCTTTTTTTTTTTTAACACTTCTTTGGGCATACTTAAAGTATCCAAAGTTTTGAAACACGTCATACTCAGAAAATCAGAGCCAAGTTCAAGATAACAGACATATCCATCACCCCACCCCAGGCTGCTTCACTCCTCTTGTGGTCCCTTTCACATCTCCTTGAGCCATCTTGCCACCAGTTACCCCAATCTGATTTCTGTCACTACAGATTAGTTTGCTTTTTAGAGAACAGAATTCATGGGATCGCCTTCATCCAGCACACTGATGCTGAGATTCATCCATGGCATTGTGCATAGCAAGCGTTCATTCTTTTTCATGGCTGAGTAGTATTCCATAATGTGACCACTTTCCAGGTTGGTGCCATGACAAATGAGGCTGCCTAATTCTAATAAACTCTCTTTCCCCTGAGTCCCAGTTTGCATCACACTTTTTTTTCAAACAGCTTTATCCAAAGATCCCCCCAGCATTTAAGGTTTTCCATCCCTCCCTTCAGATACCCCAGAGAATTCAGGATATATCACATGTGGCTAATGGAGAAGGCATCCCTTCATCCTGGAAACAGATTTCAAAGATCACGAGAAACCTCACCTTGCATTGTTCATCGCCAAGGTCTTACCTGTGAATATTGGATATGCTCGCAGTGACCATGATTCCGTAGCACATTAACACCAGCATAAAAAGATGCACAGAATACCTGCAGGACATCGTGGGGAGAAAGGGAGGGCACTGAATGTATTTCATATTATCATACCTCTCGGCTGTCTCCACCTCCAGTCCCACCAAACAGCAAGTGATCAGTCAACTCATGTTTATTTAAGAGAAAATAAATCAAGTATTTTCATTCTATGTAAGTAAGACACTAGGAAGTCATGATATCGACCTCCAACTGCAAAGAAAGTTCTTTCTAACTTTAAAATATCAAGACCCAAACTGAGCTGCCCCAGACACCAACACTTGGACCTGGGGGTGATTCAAAATACTCATTATCCTTTCTCAAATTTTCACTGGAGGAGGAGGAGCCATAAACTACTACTCTGAACAAATTCCTTCAAGTTGAACTTCTAGAAATGTTCATTCCTAGAACTTCTTCCCCAAGAAGTATCCCTCCCAGGAGATCTGCCCAGCTTACCTAATAGAGAAAAGGCTTTCCCTGCTAAAGAAGGACACATTCCCAAAGACTGGCCGTAAAACTATTCTGCTACTCTAAGTGCAGGATTAATGCCAGTATCTCTAGCAGTGATGCAAAAACACACCAACAGCTATAACAGTTAGGAAAAGTTCCTTGCTGGGAAAATTTAACCTTAGAGCATTCCATTTACATGACCCTGGGTGAGATCAGCAGAAGCCTAATTTTAAGAAAAATTCACTGAATTAACTTCCACTAGAGTCAATTTATTGGTTTCAGTTTCTGGAGATTCCTGAAATATCCCCACTATTTTATAATAAGAGTATATGTCATATTTTTTCTTCCTTAGTGTCTGGGAAATGCCAAGAATATCTCCACAAAACACTCAAATGATAAACATTTAGAATGTAGGAGGTTCATACTCACCAGCCAAAACAAAAGATGACAAAATAGATGCCAAAAATGGTGGCAAATGCATGCCGGACATCGGGACTGGTTTTACCAGGACTCAAGTAGAGGCGGAACCAGAAAGCAGCAAACAAAGCAAAGAGCTGGCAGGCCACAAAATTCACCTATATGGGGAAAAAAGGAGAATCAGAACCTTTACTCTTAGCCTGTGTGTGAATTTTCTTTCCCTCCTTCTTTCAGATTCTACATCAAGATGCCTCTCAGACATGGATGTTTTGCTCAGTAGAGCATTCGTTTGGAGGAGGTTAAAAGATAACCGTAGGCTCATCTGGTAGAAGAAGTGACAAATCCAAAAGTTGCTTCTCCAGTCCTTTGAGACGAGGCAAAGTTGCTTTCCCACTGACAAACTGGAGGGAGATTTTTTATTGGAAAGAGCCTTAGTTGACAGTGAGGTCACTTTGCTGAGCATCTTCCCTATCTCTAGCCCTTAGCATTATCCTAAGATAAAGATCATATTCTTTTTGAGATGCAGATGAATCAAATCTTTGAGGCTTCCCTTACCGTGAAGTGAAGTGAAAGCCACTCAGTCATGTCCAACTCTTTGCAACCCCATGGACTTCTCTAGGCCAGAATACTGGAGTGGGTAGCCTTTCTCTTTTCCAGGGGATCTTCTCAACCCATGGATTGAACCCAGGTCTCCCACATTGCAAGTGGATTCTTTTCCAGCTGAGCCACAAGGGAAGCCCAAGAATACTGGAGTGGGGAGCCTATCCCTTCTCCAGGAGATCTTCCTGACCTAGGAATCGAACCTAGGAATCTCCTGCATTGCAGGCAGATTCTTTACCAACTGAGCTATCAGGAAAGCCCTTTCCCTCACTGGTACCTAACAAATCAAATGCTTCTCCAAAACAATCACCAGCTGGATTTGGGGGGGGTTTCCTAAGATTTTTTTTTATATGGACCATTTTTTTAAAGTCTTTATTGAACTTGTTATAATATTGCTTCTGTGTCATGGTTTGGTGTTTTGGCCCTGAGATATGTGGGATCTTACTCCCCGATTAAGAATCAAACCTACACCCCCTTCAGGGAGTGAAGTCTTAACCAGAGAAGTCCCTCATCAGCTGTTTTCTGACTCTAATTTTTCTCATTTTAAATTAACACCAAATAAGAGCATTGCGCAAATCCAAGGGGGTACCCCAAAGACCCTCAGAAAAAGAGACAGCCTTGCATTAAACTTTCAATATCAAAACTATCTAGTTATGCAAAATAGGCACTATATTTCCTTAGAAAAATCTCAATGACCTCTGTCTCAAAAATATTTTACCTAAAAGAAACTACAAAATATTTATCATTTCCTGATACCCTTAGGTATGCAGCGTACATCATGAGAAATGCTGGGCTGGATGAAGCACAAGCTGGAATCAAGATTGCCGGGAGAAAAATATCAATAACCTCAGATATGCAGATGACACCACCCTTATGGCAGAAAGCGAAGAAGAAGAACTAAAGAGCCTCTTGATGAAAGTGAAAAAGTTGGCTTAAAATTCAACATTCAGAGAACTAAGATGATGGCATTTGGTCCAATCACTTCATGGCAAATAGATGGGGAAACAGTGGAGACAGTGACAGACTTTATTTTGAGGGCTCCACAAATCACTGCAGATGGTGACTGCAGCCATGAAATTAAAAGACAATTGCTCCTTGGAAGGAAAGTTATGACCAACCTAGATAGCATATTAAAAAGCAGAGACATTACTTTGCCAACAAAGGTCCATCTAGTCAAGGCTATAGTTTTTCCAGTAGTCATGTATGGATGTGAGAGTTGGACTATAAAGAAAGCTGAGTGCCAAAGAATTGATGCATTTTAACTGTGGTATTGAAGACAACTCTTGAGAGTCCCTTGGACTGCACAGAGACTTAACCAATCCATCGTAAAGGAAATCAGTCCTGAATCTTCAATGGAAGGACTGATGCTGAAGCTGAAACTTCAATACGTTGGCCACCTGATGTGAAGAACTGACTCATTTGGAAAGTCCCCGATGCTGGGAAAGACTGAAGGCCGGAGAAGGGAACAACAGAGGATTAGATGGTTGGATGACATCACCAACTCAATGGGCATGAATGTGAGTAACCTCCAGGAGTTGGTGACGTGCAAGGAAGCCTGGCATGCTGCAGTCCATGGGGTTGCAAAGAGTCGGACATTACTGAGCAACTAAACTGAACTGGACTGATACCCCTAGGAAAGATCAAGGGACTTAACACAAAATATATTGAAAGGCTTAACAATTAACCCTAGAAAAGTACTTTAGACTTTTCAGAGTATTCAGAATGAAAACTGCAGTATCAGTTTGCTTTTAGAAGGGATCAAGGATATAGTATCAACTTCAACTGTGGCTGTTAGTGAAATTCATCAGGGTTATTATGCTCCATGTTAGGGCTGGAGGTAGGCGACATCAGCTCCACTCCAGCTTAACTGTTTTAGCAATAAAAGAAGACAAGAATACTCCTTATAATTCATAGGAAATACTTTCAGAGATTTTAAAAAATTGACTGTGCTGAGTTTCCCCTCTATTTGGAGATCATTCTCCACCAGTCTTTCCAAAAATGTGTTCCCACTACTGTCCCACCCTCACTCTCTACCTTGAAAGACAGAGAGGAGGTGAAGTTTGATCCTCTCTGTGTGATATGGTCGTACCTCTTTATAGACTAAATGTACAGCCAACAACTCACACATAGGGACTTCCCTGGCAGGCCAGTGGTTAAGATTTTACCTTCCAATGCAGGGGACGCAGGTTTGATTCCAGGTCAGAGAGCTAAGATCTCACATGCCTCAGGCCCAAAAAACCAAAACATAAAATAGAAGCAATACTATAACAAATTCAATAAAGACTTTAAAAAATGGTCCACATTTAAAAAAAAAAATCTTTAAATAAAAAAACCTCATGCACACACAAATAGAAACGAGGTTCTGAATGTCAAGGAACTAGAAAGTCAAATTTATGATCATCTGTAGGTGATCAATCACATGTTCCTTCATTCTCTCAGCCCAGGGACCAGCCCACAGTGGAACATAGTGACTCAGAAGTGCAAATAAGGAGAAATCTCCATTCTTTCTGCTGGCCAGTAATCACTGAGCATCCCTGGCCATGAGAAGTGATTCAGCAAGGCTACCCACTCCAGTATTCTGGCCCAGAGAATTCCATGGGGTTGCAAAGAGTCGGACACGACTGAGTGACTTTCACTCACACTCAGGGGCTAGCAGGGTCCTGAAGAGATAGCTGCCCACCAGGTTTAGAGCAGCATTATTCACAACAGTCAAAAGGCAGAAACAACCCAAATGTCTATCAAGAGATGAATGGACAAGCAAAATGTGGTATAAATACATACAATGGAATATTAGTCAACCTTAAAATGGGGGAAATTCTGACACATGCTACAACACAGATGAACCTTGAAGATATTATCCTAAGTGAAATAATCCAGACACAGAAGGACAAATATCTGAATCCACTTACATGAGGTACCAGGATTCCCTCATAGCTCGGCTGGAAAAGAATCCGCCTGCAATGCAGGAGACCCCGCTGGAGAAGGGATAAGCTACCCACTCCAGTATTCTTGGGCTTCCCTTGTGGCTCAGCTGGTAAAGAATCTGCTGGCAATGCGGGAGACCTGCGTTCCATCCCTGGGTTGGGAAGATCCCTTGGAGGAGGGAAAGGCTACCCACTCCAGTATTAGTGAAGTTGCTCAGTCGTGTGCGACTCTGCAATCCCATGAATGGTAGCTTAGCAGGCTCCTCCATCCATGAAATTTTCCAGGCAAGAGGACTGGAGTGGCTTGCCGTTTCCTTCTCCAGGGGATATTCCCGACCCAGGAGAATTCCATGGACTATACAGTCCATGGGGTTGCAAAGAGTCGGACGTGACTGAGTGACTTTCACTTCACTTCCTATGAGGTACCTAGAAAAACAAAATTTATCAAGACTGAAAGTAGAACGGTGCTTGCCAGGGACTGAGGGGTGGAGAGAATAGGATTATTACTGAATGCATATGGAGTTTCAGTTTTACAAGATGAAGAGAGTTCTGGATTTGGATGGTTTGGTAATCGTTGCATGACACAGTGAGTGTACTTAATGCCACTGAAGTGGACTACATGCTTTAAATTTGTATTCTGTATACTTCACTACAGTTTTAAAAATATACACAGGAGCACAATATCCATTTCTTTGTGTTTCCTAGTTTATATCAATACTACTAGCTGGTAGGAACTATGACCATCTTTGCAGCCAAGAATGGCTGGCTGACAACAATTCATACACGAACGTTATGAGATCTTTGCTTCTTTCCTCTCTGAAGGGTTAACAATACTGGATGTTATATTTTATATATAATGTTACATTTTAGAAATAAATCCACAAATGGGTTTGATTTAATCTACGGAATCTACTTAATCCAAATAATCTTAAAGGGAGAGACAGTGGAGTGATTATAAGTCAGTAGCCCTCAACTCGGGAGGGTGTGCTCCCAAGGGGACACTTCCTGTTGTCACAACCAGAAAGCAGGGAGCAGTATGGTGCTATTGGCATCTAGTAGGTAGAGGCCAGGGATCCTGCTAAAGATCCTACAAGGCACAGGACAGCCTCTCATATAAAGACTTTTCTAGTCTAAAATGTCAATAGTGCCAAGGTGAAGAATCCCTGGTATAGATGAAACAAGGCTGGCCATGAGTTTAAAACCGTTGAGGCTGTGTGTTGGGCACATGAAAAGTTGGCTCTACTGATATCTCCACGTTCACCTTTATGTTTAACCTTTTTCATAATAAACAGGTTTTTAAAATGACACAGCTCCGGGACTTCCCTGGTGGTCCAGTGGCTAACACTCTGTACTCCCAGGGCAGGGGGCCTGGGCTCAGTCCCTGGTCAGGGAGCTAGACCCCACATCCCGCAATGAAGACCCCATCTGTTACACCTAACATCTTTTGCAGCCAAATAAATATTTAGAAAATAATAACACAACTCTGGAAAACAAGTCACTGACCTGAGATAACACAGATTTTAAACCCTAGTGATTCCAAGTAGTTGAAATGAAGGTTTCTTTATCCTCATCAGAGAAACAGCTAAGTTAGTGAGGAAATACATATTAATATAGGAACAAATCAAAACAGTAAAGGAATGATGCCTTCCTAAATAGGAAAAGAACCACCTTTTACGAAATGATCAAACTCCTGAAAAAAGAAAGCCAAAATTGTCACAAATACAAGGGAAAAGGATTTCCCTTCAATACTAATCAAATTAAGTACTTGTCACCTCCCAGTCCCTGACCAGAAATAGAACCAGGGCTTCCCTAGTGGCTCAGTGTTAAAGAATCCACCTGCCAATGGAGACAAGAGTTTGGTCCTTGGGTTGGGAAAATCTCCTGGAGTAGGAAATGGCAACCCACAGCATTCTTGCCTGGAGAATTCCATGGACAGAGGAAGCTGGTGGGCTCGTGGGCTACAGTCCACGGGGTCACAAGAGTCAAACAGGACTTAGAGACTCAACAACAGTCTACTGGGCTGCAAGGCCCAGCTTCACCACTTACAGGGTGAAGAGCTACAAAGCTCATTTCATCTTGGCTCCTAGTACCTGTGGCGGAGGTAATAACAGTAGTACTAGGGACTTCCCTATTGACCCAGTGGTTAAAACTCCAAGCTCCCAATGCAGAGTTCAATCCCTGGTCAGGGAACTAAGATCCCTCATGCCACGTGGTATGGACCAAAAAAAAAAAAATAGTAGTCATCGTCCTTCTCAAGTTGTTTCATGGACGAAAGAGGTTAATGTAGAAGATCACTCAAAACAGTCCTGGCACTGACAAGTACTTGCTATTAATATTATTCTATATCCACTAAATTAACACAGGAGGAGAAGAGGGCAACAGAGAATGAGATGGTGGATGGCATTAGTGTCTCAACAGTCATGAGTTTGAGCAAACTCTGGGAGATAGTGAAGGACAGGGAAGCCTGGTGCCCTGCAGTCCACAGCATTACAAAGAGCTGGATACAACTTAGTGACTGAACAACGACAACACACAAACTGTACAATAAACTTAATACGAAGTTAAGTCACAGCACTTGACTGCTGTGTGGCTGAGAACTGGCTTCCCCAGTCTCCTTACTGTTGCCCTTGGACTGATTCCCTTTCCCACCCATCATTCAAGCAGCTGTCCAAGTCCTCCACATTCCTTTCTTCCCCAGGGAGAGGCCATGCAGCCTAGGATGAGAGAGGCAATCCTTGGGTTTTCCAGATCCTGAGTCGAGTTTTTTAAACCTAAAGCAGAGATAAATCTGAAAGTCAAAGCAGTTTCCAGAACATAGGAAAGTTTATTTTTCCTTTTTAATTCTGAAAGGTTATCTTCATAGCTCAAGAGCAAAACTGAAGAATTTAAAGCATGGAGTTTTACCATAATCCCAGAGGGGAGAAAAGCTCTTAATGATTTAAGAGCTATTTTTTGGCACAAAAGTTGATAAGTGTTTGGCCAGCAGACTGAAGGAGAGATTCCATGGGGTAGAGCTAGCACTTGGGGATCCCCCAGCGGCTCAGCAGTAAAGAATCTGCCTGTAATGCAGGAGCTGCAGGTTCAATCCCGGGGTCAAGATGATCTCATGGAGGAGGGTGTGGCAATCCACTCCAGTATGCTTGCCTGAAGAATCCCATGGGCAGAGAAGCCTGGTGGGCTACAGTCCCACAGGATCGCAAAGAGTTGAACATGACTGAAGTGATTTAGCACAGAACTACATAGGACCAGCACTTAGACACAGGGACAAAAGGGTAAAAGGAAAGATGCTCAGACCATTCAGTGGATGGGATTCCTAGAGAAGTCTAAAGGAAGGATGTGGGTACCACAGTAGAAGAGATGGTTGCCTAGCTTCTCAGAATGCAGCCAGGGGAGATGGCCAACTGTATAGAAAAGCACTCTAGAGGAACACAGAGATGGAGTAGAGGCCAGCAAAGTCCCAAAGGCACAGGGACCCGATGTCTACCAAGAACACAAAAGTCTGCAACTCATTCCCAGGTGTAGAGGGAGACAAACCTTCATAGCCTTAAACAGGAAGTGAGCTGCCTAAAACTGGCAATACAGCTTGAAAACTAAATTTAGTAGGGAAAAATGTTTAAAGTTCTATTTTTTTCATTATCTGTCTGTGCTGTAAATCTTATTTTTTTAATATTTTGCTTTATATTGGAATATAGATGATTAACAATGTTTTGATAATTTCAGGTAAACAGCAAAGAGACTCAACTATACATCATAAACATGTATCC
This sequence comes from Antilocapra americana, assembly GCA_007570785.1. Lineage (NCBI taxonomy): Eukaryota > Metazoa > Chordata > Mammalia > Artiodactyla > Antilocapridae > Antilocapra > Antilocapra americana. Next base: position 7,761,256 of record ML664180.1, on the reverse strand, counting down.
ATTCTCCCCCAAACTCCCCTCCTATCCAGTCTGTGTGACTGTAAATTTTAAAACCACAATTACCTACTAGAAATGTGCACCAAATTTTTAATACACATACATAAAAAAAAAACCTCAGTATTATTTCTAATGGCAAGAAGAAGCAAATTAAAAGTTCAACAATTAGTAAAGACACTGGTTAACATGTGAAAAAAAGGATGTACTTGGCACTATAATCCTTTCCAAAGGAATATGGTAGATAGTATTTACTATGAGTAACACTTTTGACTAATTCCTGGAAATTTATTCACTGGAATGATAAAAAGCTTAATGCCGAACAAAAATCAAGATATTATTTACAAGACAAAATGAAGCAAAATCTACCTACATGTAGGATAATAGAAGGATAGTAATTAATGGTGAACCTGTTCAGTATAATAAAGCACCTATAATAAAATGAAAAACATTTGCTATAACTAATAAAAAGCAGAAGATAAAACTGTATAGATATGTACAACTATATTTTAAAAAATAGTAGCATGTGAAAAGGCAAAGACATGTAAAATTGAATATGGATGTTTTATAAGGATGGCAGGAATCTTGGCAAATTCTTTGTAAATTTTTTTCCAACTTATAATTGCAATTTCCTTATGGAATTTCTCATACACACATACCACACACAATCAGGGCATTTAAGAAGCTCCTAACAATTCTTATTTAATTCTACTTACTCTATCCTCAGGGCTGCATTTATTAGCACTTACTATACAAATCAAGTTTAGGGAGGAAATAGGCACAAACAGAAGTTAACTTGAAAAAAGTTTCATCTTAAAGAAAAACATGCTTTTTACAGGCAGCAAAGTTAACCATGTAGATAAGCAAAGAATATGAAAATGGGTAGTTTTACTTTAATAAACCCTTCCCTGGTGGTTTCAGACACAAAAGAATCTGCGTGCAATGCAGGAGACACAGGTTTGATCCCTGAGTCAGGAAGATCCCCTGGAAAAGGGGATGGCAACCCACTCCAGTATTTTTGTCTGGGAAATCCCATGGACAGAGGAGCCTGGAGGGCTACAGTCCATGGGGTAGCAAAGAGTCAGACATGACTAAGCAACTAACACTTTCACACTTTCATATTTAAAAGGAAAGTGTGCCAAGTTTTTATTTTTCTACTGATGCCCTCCCTCTAGAGCAGGAAAGCAAGCTGCATTTCCACTGGTGATGTTCAACAACACGCCCTTCACAATGAAAGTATTGCCCAGGCCTTTCTGCAGAAGCAAATGGTACAGCACAGCTGTTTTGATCAAACACAACTCAGATTCAGCAAGAGCTCAATTTCCACCACTCTCGCAAGATTTCAAAGTCATGGCAAGGAAATAAAACATGTGCCCAGGGAGGTGGGAGGGAGTTTCCATGGGGAGGGGACGTATGTAGACCTATGGCTGATTCATGTATGGCAGAAACTAATACAATATTGTAAAGCAATTATCCTCCCATTAAAAAGAAAAAACAAAAATTACTTGTCCTTTTGACTTATTTCACAAAAGGCCCATCACTTAGTGCTTAGTCGCTCAGTCGTGTCCGACTCTTTGCAACCCCATGGCCTGTAGCCCGCCAGGCTCTTCTGTCCATGGGGATTTTCCAGGCAAGAATACTGGAGTGGGTTGCATGCCTTCCTCCAGTGGATCTTCCCAACCCAGAGATGGAACCGGGGCCTCCTGCACTGTAGGCAGATTCTTTACCAGCTGAGCCACAGGGAAGCCCAAGCACAGTGAGCTGCAATCTTCCAATGGAAGTTTTCGATCTTTCTGCTCTCATGTGCTGCTTGAAAGGCATTTCTTGGCGATTTATGTTCCCCCCAAAAAAACTCCAAACTTTGCCAGAAGCACAAAACACTGCCTTCCTCCTAATGAAGAGGTGCAAGCTGGCTATTTTTAACAAACAGCAAATATTAACAATCCAAAATTATTTCCCTACCACAGTGATTTACCGGAGGCTCATCAATGAGACAAAGGCAGCTGTTCAAGCCTGGAATGTTTTTCGCAGCAGCATTGCCTTATATGCCCCAAGACGAAACCACCCTAATTAAACAATTCCTTATTTAAAGGCAAGCCGTCCCTCTTTCACAAACAGTGCTCTTTTGCATTGCCTCCTACAAATGAATGTGGCTGGGGAAGAGGACAAAAAATGCAACTCCTTTCTGTACCACAAAACAAAAAGTGGCTGTACCATACTCTTTAGCTGCTTTGCACTTTCAAAGACATCCTTGTCAAACTTTAATTCCAAGCTCCTTGGGAGGTCAGCAAGAAATGCCTTCAAATCTGTGATAAGCAATTTTCCACACCTGTAGGTAAGCAAATAGTATTTAAGAATGATAATCAATGTGCAAATTTATAACCAGACCCCTGATATTCCGTCTCATTGTAACAATCAACACTATTTTTCTGAGTGCTTACTAAATGTCAGGCACAGTACTAAACTTTATACAGATGAAGTCCTTTCAGCGTCACAACTTTATGAAGTAGCTTACTCCCACTCTACACAGGAGGAAAAGAAAAAACAAAGGCTGAATTCACAAAGCCAGTGAGCAGCAGAGCCAGAGTTTAAAACCTGGCCTGAGTCCCCACCGAAGATACTGTATCACTGCCTTCACCTTCAAATACTCTGCCCAGAAATAGTATCGCTCGGGGGAGAATTTAGCAGCTGCCTGCACTAGTTTGCTAGGGCTGCCGGGCCAAAGCATCACAGACTGGAGGGCCTCAACAACAGAGCTTTGTTGCTTCACAATTCTGGAGGCCCCGAATTCAAGAGAGCGGCAGGGCTGGTTTCTTCTGAGGCCTCTCTCCTTAGCTTGCAGACGGCCGACGTCCCCCTCCCAGAGGGTCTTCCCAAATTTCCTCTTTTTCATAAGGACATCATCATTGGATTAGGACCCAAAAGAAAGGCCTCATTTAACTCAGTGATCTCTTGAAAGATACTATCTCCAAATACAGTCACGTTCTAAGATCCTGGAGGTTGTTGTTTGCTGTCGTGTCTGAATCTTTGCGACCCCACAGACTGCAACACGCTGGCTTCCCTGTCCTTCCGCCACCTCCCGGAGTTTGCTCAAACTCACCTCTGTTAGTCGGTGATGCCATCCAACCATCTGGGAGTTAGGGCTTCAGAACTGGGTTTTGCAGGAACATAATTTGGCCTGTAACACTTCCCAATAAAAACCCTCAACTCAAAGACAAGGAATGAAACAGACCTCATTTTCCTTGCGCCTGCAGGTGGGAAGCTGGCAACACCCAAACCAAACTGTGAGGGATGCCGTGAGGCTCAGCATAAGCTGGGCCCCTCCTCACCTCTCAGCCCACTACAAACAGCTACTGAGAGGCTTCCCAGCAGTGCCCTGGCCTCTCTGCTCCTACTTAGGTCAAAAGCTCATTAGCCCACAAAGGGTTTACACTTGTCGAGAAAGTTCCTCATCCCTCAGCCTTTTGTTTCAAACACAGGTGTAAGTAATAGCAATCAGCACTGATGGCGCTGTACGTCTGGAGCAACTCAACTACTGGCTGTTTTTCTAAACGTACCGTGCTCAGTCACTCAGTAGCATCTGACTTTTTTGCAACCCCATGGACCGTAGCCTGCCAAGCTCCTCTGTCCATGGAATTTCCCAGGCAAGAACACTGGAGCAGGTTACCATTTCCTCCTCCAGGGGATCTTCCTGATTCAGGGATCGAACCTTTATCTGCATTGGCAAGGAGATTATTTACCACTTCACATCTATCATCTCAGTGAATCTTCCCAACAACCCTCAAGGATTACTGAGGAAACTAAGACTTAAAGTAAATGGCCCCGAAACACTCAGCTCCAGGGCAGCTCCAGGAGTTAAAGCGAGATGCTTAGTCATTGCCTGTGGTTGTCTCCCAAGACCTCAGGCTTGTCCAGGGGGAGGCTTTAATTAAGCTGCTCAAAGTCATTTCCAACAACTCTTCAACTTGTGCAAACTTTCTCTCTGAGCTTTTTAAAAAAAATTTTTTTAATACGGACTATTTTTAAAGTTTTTTTTTAATTGAATTTGTTACAATATTGCTTCTGTTTTATGTTACGGTTTTTTGGCCATAAGGCATGTGGTATCTCAGCTCCCCAACCAGGGATTAAACCCACACCCTCTGCATCGGAAGACAAAGTCTTAACCAGTGGACCACCATGGAAGTCCTGCTCCCTGACTTTTTATACTCACTTAACAAGCCTCTTTCCACTAGATTAGAGTAAGTCATCCAGTCCTTCTGGAATGAGATAACCCTCCCTGGTGGCTCAGCAATAAAGAATCCACCTGCAATGCCGGAGACACAGGATCTCTCTGATCCAGAAAGATCTTCTGGAGAAGGAAACGGCAACCCACTCCAGTATTGTTGCCTGGGAAATCCCATCGACAGACGAGCCGGACGGGATACAGTCCATGGTGTCGCAAGAGTCGGACACAACTTAGCGACTTAACACCTTCTCAGAACAGAATCCTATATACTTGTTTAGAGTTTAAATTGTACAGGAAGACTCACGGCTGACTTTATTCTGTAAATATCACACCATGTATTTATTATACTTTACATTGAAAACCCTTTAGAAACTGACTCCAGTGTATACAAAGGGGAAAATACTTAAGCCATTTCTTGAGCCATGGCAAAGAAAAACCTTAATATAGGTGGGTAGTATCTTTTAAGGAAATCCCACCTTAAAAGATTGCCTCCCACCCCATAAACCACATCCTTATAATCCCTAGCCAAGTAGACAGGGAAGACTGGATAGAATTCAGGATTATTTGAAGAATCCTGGAAAACTTTGTCCATAAGCATGCTGTCACCCACCTCCCTGGAGATACCATTTCCCCATTAGAATTAATTTCATTGTTAGTTAATAATAGCTAGTATTTAGAGTAGTCTTCCCTAGTGGCTCAGATGGTAGAGAATCTGCCTGCAATGCAGGAGACCTGGGTTCAATCTCAGGGTTGGGAAGATCCCTTGGAGAAGAGAAAGGCAACCCATTCTGGTATTCTGGCCTGGAGAATTCCACGAGAAGCCTGTTGGGCTACAATCCATGGGATCACAAAGAGTTGGACATGACTGAGTGACTAACACTATCAGTATTTAGAGTGCTTACTATTGGGATGGCCAAAAGGTTCGTTCGGGCTTTTCCATCACATCTTACAGAAAAACCCAGATGACCTTTTGACCAACCCCATACATTCCAGCACCGCTGCAAGTCCTTCTGCCTGTAAGTCACAAAGAAGTTACAAAATTTTCCTAAATATCACACACCTAGTAAGTGGCAATATGGGAATTTAAACTTGGGAATACAGGGTTCAGAGTCCATCTCCTCAGCCCCCCGAGAATGATTCATTTAGTTCAACCTTCTCATGTAATTCCAGCATCTCATTTTTCAGATAAGAAAAGCAGAGCCCAGAGATGGTCAATCACTCAGCCAGGTTCACAATCACCAAGCAACAGACTGGCCTGACTCCAGTCCAGTGCATCCTCCCAAAATTCCCCACCAGCCTTGGATGTAGGGGCTTCCCTGGTGGCTTGGTGGTGAAGAATCCGCTTGCAACACAAAAGATGCAGGAGACACAGGTTTGATCTCTGGGTCAGGAACATGCCCTGGAGGAGGGCATGGCAACCCACTGCAGTATTCCTGCCTGGAGAATCCCATGGACAGAGGAGCTTGGTGGGCTACAGTCCACAGGATCACAAAGAGTCAGACACGAATGAAGTGACTGAGCACACATATGCACACTGGGTGTGGGGTGGAAATAAAACAAGAGGCAGGAGATCCGATAGGCCCATCTAGAAATCAGTTCTCAGTGAAGACCCCTGAACCGCCAAAGGGAAGAGGGGACACCAGCTGCTGAAAGCAACACCACTGGACACACAATGAAATACCTGCAGACAACTTTATGATTTTTTTAATTGAGACACAATTGGCATAAAACATTATATTAATTTTAGGTGTATAATGTGTGTCAGTAGCTCAGTCGTGTCCAACTCTTTGTGACCCTATGGGCTGTGGCCCACCAGGTTCCTCTGTCCATGGGATTCTCCAGGCAAGAATACTGAAGTAGGTTGCCATTTCCTTCTCAGGAGATCTTCCTGACCCAGGGATGGAACCTGCATCTCTTGTGTCTCCTGCATTGGCAGGCGGGCTCCTTATCAGCTAAGCCACTAAGACTCCCATTCAGGTGTACAATGTAATGATTCAGTATTTGCATATACTGTAAGATGATCAACAGAGGAAGTCTAGTTAATAACCATCACCACACACAGTTACAACTGTTTTTTTCTTGCAATCAGAAATTTTAAGATCTATATCTCATAGTTACTATATAACACAGGGAACAATATTCAATATCCTGTAATAAACTATAATGGAAAAGTTCCATCTAGTCAAGCCTATGGTTTTCTCAGTAGTCATGTATGGATGTGAGAGTTGAAATATAAAGAAAGCCGAGCGCTAAAGAATTGATGCTTTTGAACTGTGGTGGAGAAGACTCTTGAGAGTCCCTTGGACTGCAAGGAGATCCAACCAGTCTATCCTAAAGGAGATTAGTCCTGAGTGTTCATTGGAAGGACTGAGGTTGAAGCTGAAACTCCAATAGTTTGGCCACCTGATGCAAAGAACTGACTCATTGGAAAAGACTCTGATCCTGGGAAAGATTGAAGGTGGGAGGAGAAGAAGACAGAGGATGAGATGGTTGGATGTTATCACCGACTCAATGGACCTGAGTTTGGGTAGGCTCAGGGAGTTAGTGATGGACAGGGAGGCCTGGCATCCTGCAGTCCATGGGGTCGCAAAGAGTCGGACATGACTGAGTGACTGAACTGAACTAATTCTGAAAATATGTATATATACATACATATGTGTGTGTGTGTGTGTGTGTGTGTGTGTGTATATATATATATATATATCAAGAAGTGAAGTATGAAGTGTTAGTCACTCAGTCATGTCCAACTCCTCTGTGACCCCATGGACTGTAGCCCACCAGGCTCCTCTGTCCATGGAATTCTCTAGGCAGGAATACTGGAGTGGGTTGTCATTCCCTTCTCCAGGGGATCTTCCCAACCTAGGGATCTAACCAGGGTCTCCTGCATTGCAGGCAGATTCTTTACCATCTGAGCTACCAGGGAAGCCCATGGGTATCTCATAGCAACTCTCAAATAGAAATTTTCTTATAAAATTAATAAATTCTCATTTGAACAACTGAACAATACAGAGAAATGCCAGGAAAAAGCTCAGTTTCCCAATCGCCAACCTTCCATGTGCCATTCTTAGCAACTACAATATGTTTTCAAATACTTTTTTCTATGTTTACAAAAATATACCCATATACATGGCTTCTCCTTTTAATATAATCATGGTACAAAAATGACCTATAACTCAATTTTTCACTCAAAATATGATAGACATCTTCCAAAGTCTGCTCACACTGAGCTAATTTATACTGTTTAACACTACATGATATTCCAAAACACTGTGTTGGAGGAGGAGAGGGGAACACTCCCCACTTCGTAGATTTCCATAAGGAAGAATAATCTCCACTCCCTTCCGTAGGAGGGAAAATACAAAAGGAGAATTTCCACCTTCTTTCCACTGTCACCTGACACTTCCTCCTCTCCAGGGAGGGAGGAAATGACTAGCCCAGCTGGCGAATCTGAGAGGAGACACTGGGCATGCTGGACTCCCTCGGGGACTTTGGTCTGTGGTGGTCAGTCTGCACTTAGGCAAGGACATTCTCTGATCTGTGCTCCCTCCCCTGCGGCCCTTCCCCCATCACTACCAGTAGTTGGGGGCATAAGTCCATCTCATTCAAGAGTAAAGAAACAGGAAACACAATCAGCTTTATCACTAATAAAGACAATATTTTGATGTCCCTCTGTCCCCTGGGTCTCATTTCCTAATTGGTTCCATAACTAGAAGGAGAGGGCTCCCCAGGTGTCTCAGTGGTTTAAAAAAAAAAAAAATCCACCTGCAATGCAGGAGATGCAAGAGATTCATGTTGGACCCCTGGGTTGGGAAGATCCTCTGGAGGAGGACACACAGCCCACTCCAGTGTTCATGCCTGGAGAATCCCATGGACAGAGGAGCCTGGCGGGCTATGGTGTACAGAGTCACAAAGAATCAGACACAACTTAACAACTAAGCATGAGCATGCATGCATGCTAGCTAGGAGTGGAATTATTGATTAGTCTCCCCAAACCCCAGTATTAGGTATGCAGCATAATTTATACCAGCATTTTTCAACTGCCAAGTGGTTTCCAGTTTAGGGTCATTACAAATAGCATGATAAAAAAAAAAAATCCTTGTACATGCATCCTTATGTACTGGTGATTTTATGTCTACAAGATAAATTCCTAGGAGTTCAGTCAAATGAAATGTTTATTTAAAATTTTAAATAAAAATTCGAAGCAATTTTTTACTCCCACCCTCCCACCAGTTACATATGAGTATGTGTCCTTACCCCTCACACTTGGATGCTATGAATCTGTTCAATTTTTACAATCAGGTAAAGAACTAGTGGTATATTCACTTCAATTTGCATTTTCCTGACTACTGGTTAGCATCTTTTCATTTATTACTGGCTTTTGGCCAATCAATTTATGAGCCATAAGACTCATTTTTCATTACTATAAAAAGAACGTGATGCAGAAGAGTTAGAGCATTCAGATTTGATCAATAAGACGGTGTCCCTCGGAATCTGTGGAGATTGGTTCTAGGGCCCCAACAGATACCAAAATCCATGGATGCTCAAGCTGTCTTACAGAAAATAGCCAAGTACTGCCGGCCCTCCTTATTCTCACTTTCTGTCCATGGATTCAACAAACTGCAAATCTGTAGACGATGCAACAGACAGTAATGAAAGCTAGTAAAGAGTTAACACCACAGGCGCTGCAGCCAGACTGCTCAGACCTGAAGCCCCCCTAACTCACCCCAGGGCTGTACAACTTTGGCCAGTTACCTAACCTCTACCCCCATTCTTCTGTAAAATGGGGATAATAATATAGCTACCCTCGTGGAATTAATACTTAATACTGAGTCATAGAATTAATGACTTAATACTTGTAAAGTGATCAGCATGGTGCCTGTCCAGCATGAAATACCGAGTGTGTGCTAGATGGCACCTCTTTTATTTTCCATCAGGCTGTCTACCCAATACAGCAACAAGGAGAAAATCTCAAATATATTCATTAGAGTCAATCAATTTCTCTGCACATCCTTCAGTAAAAAATATGTAAATGATGACCACCACTCCTCCATCTCTGAGGACTTTCCAGGTGGCACTCGGGGTAAAGAACCTGTCTGCCAATGCAGGAGATGTAAGATGTTGGCCTGGAAGTGGCTTTTCCTCCTTTCTCCTCTGTCCTGGAGTGGAGAGACTGATAGAGAACTAAGTCAATCAAAGTCCTGCCAGCAGACCCATCAGGGCAGCCACTGACTTCCTCCTGGGTTGGGAAGATCCCCTGAAGGAGGACATGGTAACCCACTCCCATATTCTTGCCTGGAGAATCCCATGGACAGAGGAGCCTGGCGGGCTATGGTTGATAGGATCACAGAGTCAGACATGACTGAAGTGACTTAGCACGCTGATGGTCTACCAAATGCATAGTAAGTTCCTATACAGTCGGCAAGTCTGTTAGTCATTCCCGATTAACTAAGTACGTTAGTTGTGCCCGACTCTGCAACCCCCATGGACTGCAACACACCAGGCTCCTCCATCCATGGAACTTTCTAGGCAAGAATACTGGAGTGGGTTGCCATTTCCTTCTCCAGGAGATCTTCTGGACCCAGGAATTGAACCTGGGTCTCCTGCACTGCAGGCAGATTCTTTACCCACTGAGGCACCAGGGAAGCCCACAGGTATATTCAGCACCTGTCCTAAATGTAAAAATGAAATCAGCCCATCTTCACCCAAAGGAGATTCCACTGAGTTGATGATGGTGCTTTAAAGAGGCCACATTCATTATCCTAACATTTTTTTAAAACTCTCCTCATTATTTAAAATTCTTAGACATTACACATCTGAAATAGTATAATCAATCAAGAAATACAAACCAAATCAGCATGGAGCATGAATCAATTATACTATGATCCTATAGCGTCATTTTATTTAAAAAAAAGAAAAGTAACTACACACACACACACATACATGCACACACCATGTTTGGTTGCTTCACGTCACTAGGGAGGCAGTAAGTATAAATATCGTCAGTGGTTTCCCCGTGGGTAAAATGGAGAGGTTAAATAAGGTGTATTTAACGAGAGAGAGGAAAACAGACTCCCAAGTCACCTCTATCCTGAATAACCTATTACTGCCTCCTGAACAAAAAGCCTGACTTGAACAATTTCTTTCATGATGGGCTGTAAACCCTTCACTATGCCAAAGAAAGCACCCTCCACAGATAGATCCGCTTTCCCATCAACCATAAAACTATTTACTATTTAAGACATTACTGTGAGTGAGATCTTTAGAGACAATGAAAATGCAGAACTCGGAGCTATATTTTCTTATGCAATTTCCCTAGGGTGTGACCAATTATCTCATGCAGTTATGAAATTCTCAAATGTCTCGAAACAGAATTAATTTTCACTTGAAGCTGAAAATAAAACTAAGCACCATTTAGCTTTCATAAAATAGAGCTATTGTAAGAATAGGTGGGCTATAACACAAATGTCACAATTCCAAGAGTGGAGAGACCCAAGCCCTCGCAGCCACTGTACAACCAGGGAACATCAAAATGGGAATACCTGTGATTCCGCCTGGTCACTAAGTCCTAAGCTATTTACAATTCCTATTAGGTAATCACCTTCTCTAAAATACATGTTTATGATCAAAGGGAGACTCCAATTTGGAGCAAGAATCAAAGGAACTGTGCGTCCCTTGTTTTAAAAGAAAAGAAAAAGCCTTAGCCTATTCAACAGAAAACAAGACAATGGTTTTCAAAGGCAAAAAACAAGTTCCAACGAACTACAGGTTAAAAAAACATTGTGAGTAGCAGGCAAGCTTTTCTTTGGTGCTTATTAATTCTCCCAACTAGAGCTCACAGGGAGGGACCTAGTGAAGGGATCTGTATTTTTAAAAATTAATTACGAGGCTTCCCTGGTGGTGCCATGGTTAAGAATACGCCTGCCAATACAGAGGACATGGGTTCGATCCCTGGTCTGGGAAAATCCCACATGCCACAGAGCAACTAAGCCTGTGCCCCACAGTTACTGAGCCTGATCTCCTATAACCCACCCTCTGCAACAAGAGAAGCCACCACACTGAGAAGCTGGAGCACTGCAATGAAGATTAGCCCCTGCTCACAACAACCAAGCCATTGTACAACAATGAAGACTCATCACAGCCAAAAATAAATCTTTTCAAAATTTAATTACAAAGAACCCCTAAAATCATACTGTATTGCTTAACCTCCCCTACATGCCATAGGGCCTTCCATGATAGTTCAGTTGGTAAAGAATCCACCTGTGATGCAGGAGACCCCAGTTTGATTCCTGGGTCAGGAAGATTCTTGGGCTTCCCTGGTGGCTCAGCTGGTAAAGAATCCACCGGCAATGAGGGAGACCTGGGTTCGATCCCTGGGTTGGGAAGATTCCCTGGAGAAAGAAAAGGCTCCCCACTCCAGTATTCTGGCCTGGAGAATTCCATGGGCCCATGGGGTGGCAAACATCAGACAAGACTGAGTGACTTTCACTTTCACGTACCATAAATTACAACACTCTCTAACACTCTAACCCTTTAAAACAACTGCTGTGATCAAGGCCCCAACCATCTCATCGGCCAAAGCCGGTGAGCAGGACCCAGGAGCTGCCAGGAGCTGCCAGCAACGTTTGATGCAGAGCATTATTCTCTACTCTTTCTGCTTGGCTCCCTGACATTCCTTGGTGGTCTTCACCTTTGAGAGCTGCTCTCCTGCTGCTCCGCTTGAGACAATGCCCTCTGGGGGGCCATCCCAGGCCAGCTTCGCTTCCCAGGCCGAGATATACACCACAGGATCTCTTGTACTCCCGAGCTTCTGACGACCAGGAGACGACTTCTAGATCTCTTTTCTTCAGCCCAGATAACCCTCCTAATCCCAGGCATACACTCTGGTGCCTACTGGAATCCTCACTTGGATAAACCACAGACACCTAAATTTCATGAGGTCCATAAGAGCTTATCACTTTCCCCTTCACCTCAGCCTGCTCTCTTACGGTGGGCCCTTCAACCACCCAACTGCTGAGGCTAGAAGACAGAGAACCTGTCCTTCTCCCTTAAATCTCATAAACAGAATCAACCTCCTGACTCTATTAATTATACCTCAGTCTCTTAAATCCATCTGCTTCCCTCACTACTTCTACCTTAATTCATGCCATCCTTCAATTCACCTGGACAATTTCAACAGCTATTGAACTCAACTACTGCCTCGGACCATGCCCACTTCCTTCTCCCCTCTTCCTCCAACCTTTTAATCGCGGCTTAGAAATCACCTCCTCCAGGAAGGCTTCCCTTTTGACATTCCTGCAGTATCCTAAGCTTCTGCGGTCACAGCACTTCTTGAACTGTGCTGACCTCATTACCTGGGCAAACAGCTTCAAGAAGGCAAAGGTCGTGTCTAGTTACTTTTGATCAAAGTATCTATTTTGTTGTTATTGTCGCTCAGTCATGCCCAACTCATTGTGACCCCACAGACTGCAGCATGCCAGGCTTCCCTGACTTTCACTGTTTCCCGGAGTGTGCTCAAACTTATGTCCATTTAGTCAGTGATACAATCCAACCATCTCAACCTCTGTTATCCCCTTCTCCTCCTGCCTTCAGTCTTTCCCAGCATCAGGGTTTTTTCCAATGAGTCAGCTCTTTGCATCAGGTGGCCAAAGTATTGGCGCTTTAGCTTCAGCATCAGTCCTTCCAGTGAATATTCAATTCATCCACGGTGCCTGCTATATATTGGGTTCTCAATATTGGAATGAATGAATGAACGAATGGTAGGCTCAGGAGCAAGGGAGGTTAGCCAGCATGTTCAGGGGATAAGACAAGACAAATAAAGGAAAAGCAAAGCAGAAAACAAGTAATAAAGGAATCTGGAGATCATGCTTCCTCTTTATTCTATAAAGAATACAGTTCCAAGCCTCTACCAGGTATTCAGAAACTGTTTGCTAAAAGGCTGATATACAAGAATGAACTGTTGGGGGCCATGGGTGACTTTGCCAGAAGTATCCTTTGAGTTACAGGTGTCACTTTTTAAAATGACCAATGTTATTTCTTATTCAGCTATTTACATGTGATTAATACAAAACAAACCTGATAATCCCTTTCCAATCCAATCCTTCCTCTCAACTTCAACAGAAAACATTACAGTTAATCAATAACAAAATGTGGAAAATTCTTAAAGAGATGGGAATATCAGACTATCTTATCTGCCTCTTGAGAAACCTGTCTGCAGATCAAGAAACAATAGTTAGAACCAGACATGGAACAATGGAATGGTTCCAAATTGGGAAAGGAGTATGTCAAGGCTCTAGGTTGTCACCTTGCTTGTTTAACTTACATGCAGAGTACACCATGCTAAATGTTGGGGCTGGACAAAGCTCAAGCTGGAATCAAGATTTCTGGGAGAAATATCAAAAACCTCAGATATGCAGATGACACCACCCTTATGGCAGAAAGTGAAGAGGAACTAAAGAACCTCTTGATGAACGTGAAAGAGAAGAGTGAAAAAGTTGGCTTAAAACTCAAGAAAAAAACCCTAAGATCATGGCATCTGGTCCCATCACTTCATGGCAAACAGATGGGGAAACAATGGAAACAGTGAGGGACTTTATTTTCTTGGGCTCCAAAATCACTGCAGATGGTGACTGCAGCCATGAAATTAAGACGCTTGCTCCTTGGAACAAAAGCCATGACCAACCTAGACAGCATATTAAAAAGCAAAGACATTACTTTGCTGACAAAGGTCCATCTAGTCAAAGCTATGGTTTTTCCAGTAGTCATGTACAGATGTGACAGCTGAACCATAAAGAAGGCTGAGCACTGAAGAACTGAGACTTTTAAACTGTGGTGCTGGAGAAGACTCTTGAGAGACCCTTGGACAGCAAGTAGATCAAACCAGTCAATCCTAAAGGAAATCAACACTGAATCTTCATTGGAAGGACTGATGCTGAAGCTGAAACTCCAATACTTTGGCCACCTGATGTGAAGAGCTGACTCACTGGAAAAGCCCTGATGCTGAGAAAGATTGAAGGCAGGAGGAGAAGGGGATGACAGAGGATGAGATGGTGGATGGCATCACCAATTCAATGGACATACGTTTGATCACACTCTGGGAGATAGTGAAGGACTGGGAAGCTTGGCATGCTGCAGTCCGTGGGGTTGCTAAGAGTTGGACATGAGTGAGTGACTGAACAACAACAAACTCCATCAATACAATCCCCAGGAGCACCGCTGACAGCAGGGAATTCTTTCACATTCTTGAACTGAAGGAAAACAAAAACAAAGGTAATAACAGATGCTGTGGCATAAACTGCTATGAAAAATTGATTCATAGAGATGCCTCAATTTTCTGACACTATACCTGCAGAATCAGAGGATCTGCTGCCTTGCTTTCTCAACTCTTGCTCTTAAAACCAAAAAGGAGGTGAAACTGGCTCTTTTGCTTTTCCAAATCTATAGTTAGCAAATGCCTTGTTTCCTTGTTCCAAGAAAAGCAAGTTCCCAGAACTATAGTGAGAAGTCCTGCAAACACATAAATGAAAAATACATGTGTGTGTATGTATGTATAAAATCTTGATGTATATCTATAATCATATACTCAATAAACATTGCAATATGACAGGATGCAAAAAAACATATGGAAAAAAGGCCAAAAGTGTAGAAACGTACAAATATGTTTTGGTTTCCTAGATGGACTCTATGAAGAAAAGGCAATTTCTCCATGTCACACAAAATTGGAATTTTGTGGTCTCTGAGTAGTAGAAGCTGGTCTTTTCTAGACCTCTGTTCCCATACAAGAAAAATGTCTTCTGAAAGTTAATCCAGGATTTGACTCTTTAAATTCCATAAGATAATCATAGAGATTCAAACTGGTTTTTAAAAGACACCGCAATTGAATGGAAACATTTCATGAAAAATGATTAATGACTCATTTTGGAAAATACCTGAAATAGAGTCAAAATACATTTGGCTGCTCATAAGTAGGAGGACACAAAGGAGATTAAAGTTTTTGTTTGACTTAGGAAGAGATAGACCAGAAACCGGGCAAATCTTTAAATCTGAGTATTACATGAAGAATGAGGCAGTGCCAGTAAATATTTAGGGACAGAGGGTTTAAAACACAGAGAAAGGAGAAAGACAAAAAGGTTGGGGTAGGGAAATAAATAAACGACAAAGACAACATGGTTTATGTTGCTTCTTACAACAGGGGTCCCCAACCTCTGGGATCTAATGCCTGAAGATCTGAGGTGTAGCTGATGTAATAATAACAGAAATAAAGTGCACAATAAATGTTATGCACTGAAATCATCCTGAAACCACCATCCCATCCATGGAAAAACCGTCTTCCACAAAACGGGTTCCTGGTGCCAAAAAAGTTGGGGACCACTGTCTTACAAGATGGTTCTAAAATTCAGATGAAGTCCTAGAATTGGCAGAATAAACAATTCAAATGCTAGATAAAGTCTACTTTCCCAGTAGAGTGTGAGAGTCTCATGGGCAGAAACCTAATGGCTTATTACTCTTTGGATCCATGGCACCTAGCACAGTCCTTGGCACGTGATAAGCATTTAATCTCTGTAGAACGAATGAATAAATTAATGAGAAAAGGTCCCTAAAAGAAAGCTAAAGAAAACCTAGGAGAGAAAGGAGGAACACTAAGAAGACCTCAGAAGGTATCAGTCAGCGGCGCCTACAACTGGTGGTTCCAAAGACTGACTCTAGTTTCTCTTTTGGTTTTACAGTAGATCACAGCTATGCAAGTAAAAGGAACATTAAATCCAGGCTTTACTAATTAGAAGACTGCTTGATTTCTTTTTTCTCTAGAGTTGAAAAGCAAAGGCCAATCTACCCTGATGTTCTCACATTCCACCCACCTTTTCTCAACGCCCAAGGAACCTGTCCTACACATCTATATACACCACGCCAAGTGGGGAAAAAGCGGGATGCTGAAACTGAAATTCCAATACTTTGGCCACCTGATGTGAAGAACTGATGTGTTGGAAAAGCCCCTGATGCTGGGAAAGATTGAAAGCGGGAGGAGAAGGGGACAACAGAGGAGGAGATGCTTGGATGGCATCATGGACTTGATGGACATGCATTTGAGCAAGCTCCAGGAGTTGGTGATGGACAGGGAAGCCTGGCACGCTGCAGTCCATGGGGATGCAAAGAGTCAGACACATCTGGGCGAGTGAACTGAACTGAGTGGGGGGAGTGGGGAGCAGCTCTCTCTCCATCCTGTGGGCCAAGCTCCACAGGCTACCTGGTTGGTCCCAATAATCTGGGGCCACTCTCTTACTCAAATGAAAAATGGGATTAATAATATCTGTCAGGACTTCTGCAGAGATTTGCATGTTTTACAAAAAGCAAACCGTTTGAAGGAATCTTAGAAATGACAGCACGCTAACAAATCTGTGATTATACAAGCTGCAATGCGTATGGTACCCTCCAGATCTATCGTGATCCAAGAAAGATAAAGACATATATGCACACACGTCTACATATATTTATATATATACACACACATACACATATATATAAATATATATGTTATTTTATATGTCATTTCTATAGACATATACACACCCACACAAACACACACGCACACAAGCACAAAGGCTTTCCAGGTGGCATAGTGGCGAAGAATTCACCTCCCAATGCTGCAGACTTAAGAGACCTGGGTTTGATCCCTGGTTCGGGAAGATCCTCTAGAGCAGGAAATGGCAAGCCACTCCAGTATTCTTGCCTGGGAAATCCCATGGACAGAGGAGCCTGGTGGTCTATAGTCCACGGGGTGGTAAAGAGTCGGACACAACTGAGCACCAGCACCAGAGCACGCGCGTGCACACACACACACACACACACTGTACACAGATGCCAGTGGACCCCCTCTTACAGGTGGTAAGGACATACTGTTCTTAAGATTAAAATCTGAGCCTCAGAATATGGTTCGTGCTGCTTAGTATGCTTAAAAAAGGAAAAATAAGACATTTGATAGAGAAATGGGGAAAAGAGTATCAGGAGTTCAGGAGCCCAAGCCACCAGGCTATAAAAGGGTGTGCTGCACGGCGCCCCCGTCACCGCCAGGTGGCTACTGCTGACTTCGCTCATCGTACCAGGTGCCCTGCTGTACGCAACGCTGGGGGTGACTCAGGGCTCAAGAAGAAGAGTTACTTCTTGCGAGTATCTTGAGGAAATCAAGAGTACTTGAAAACAGTTCCAGTCACAGGATCCGTGCTAAATAAAAATAATGCCAAGCAGCCAATGATGGAGGGGCTCCCAAGTGGTTGAGTGGCAAAGAACTTGCCTGCCAGTGCAGGAGAAGTGGGTTCCATCCCTGATCTGGGACGGTCCCCTGAGGAGGAAATGGTAACCCACTCCAGTATTCTTGCCTGGAGAATCCCATGGACAGAGGAGTCTGGTGGACTACGGTCCATGGGGTCACAAAAGAGTCGGACACAACTTAGCAACTGAACAACAAGCCAACAATGAAGAGGAATTTTCAAAGCAAAAAGTTAGTTAATACTTTTAAATTCCTTCCATTTCCATTTCTTTGTCTGACATGATGGGGACATGTCAGTAAAAGGGCAGTGACAGCCGTGAGAAGCAAATTAATTCATCCTGGATGTATCATTTAACAGTCCCAGTATCAGTTCAGTCGCTGAGTCGTGTCCAACTCTTTGCGACCCCATGAACCATAGCACACCAGGCTTCCCTGTCCATCACCAATTCCTGGAGTCACCCCAAACCCATGTCCATCGAGTCGGTGATGCCATCCAGCTCTGTCTTCCCCTACTCCTCCTGCTCCCAATCCTTCCCAGCATCAGGGTCTTTTCCAATGAGTCAACTCTTCACATGAGGTGGCCAAAGTATCGGAGTTTCAGCTTCAACATCAGTCCTTCCGATGAACACACAGGACTGATCTCCTTTAGGATGGACTGTTTGGATCTCCTTGCAGTCCAAGGGACTCTCAAGAGTCTTCTCCAACACCACAGTTCAAAAGCATCTATTTCGGCACTCAGCCTTTTCCACTGTCCAACTCTCACATCCATACGTGACTACTGGGACAGTCAAAAAAGAGAATTTCCAGCAAAGCCACATTTTGGTAAGTTCAGGATGCAGGGCAAAGATGTCTGCCAGCCAGGAGTCGAAATAGAGATGTATCCAAAAACCACGTCCTCCCCTAAAAGCTGGTCTCCTTTAAGAGCCCACAAATACAGGCTTTTAATTAATAAAAATAACACAGCCAGAAAGGCCCTAAGAGGGAAATTATGTGTAGCAAAGATACTGCTTTCTCTTAAATGGAGAATTTTTAGAGAAGTTTGTATTTCCTTGAAATTCAAAAAAAAAAAATATTAACTGTTGAAAGTGATACATGTAACCACAACACAGGCTGAGTAGACAACAGCCTTGTAAGTGCTGTTGGCAAAGAACTATTGGAAGCTTGACTATGGGAGAGTGTGCATTTTTTATTTCGTTTGTTTTAGGACTAATACAATGCAGCAGTGTGGTGAAAAGCTAACTTTCTTTTAAAGTTGAAGCTTTAAGCAGTCCCAAAGTAAGATGCAGAAGAGATACTGGTATTTACCATCAATATTCACTCTATTTCAAATATGATAAAAGGTCTAGCATCATAATATTTTTTAAGATTTTTGGGGGACGATGTGGACCACTTTTAAAGTCTTTATTGAATTTGGTATAATACTGCCTCTGTTTTACATTTTGGTTTTGAGCCCTAAGCATGTGGGGTCTTAGCACCCCAACCAGGGATGGAACCTGCACCCCTGCATGGGAAGGCAAAGTCTGTACCCCTGGACCCCTAAAGTCCTATAACCCATAACTGTTACCTACAGACCTCCCTGTCCATCACCAACTCCAGGAGCTTGCTCAAATCCATGTCCATCAAGTCGGTGATGCCATCCAACCATCTCATCCTCTGTCGTCCCCTTCTCCTTCTGCCTTCAACCTTTCCCAGCATCAGGGTCTTTTCCAATGAGTCAGTTCTTCACATCAGGTGGCTAAAGTATTGGAGCTTCAGCTTCAGCATCAGTCCTTCCAATGAAGATTCAGGACTAATTTCCTTTAGGATAGACTGGTTGGATCTCCTTGCAGTCCAAGGGACTCTCAAGAGTCTTCTCCAACAGCTCAGTTCAAAAGCATCAATTCTTCAGTGCTCAGCTATCTTTATGGTCCAACTCTCACATCCATACATGACTACTGGAAAAACCATAGCTTTGACTAGATGGACCTTTGTCAGCAAAGTAATGTCTCTGCTTTTTAATATGCTGTCTATGATAGTCATAGCTTTTCTTCCAAGGAACGTCTTTTAATTTCATGGCTGTAGTCAACATCTGCAGTGATTTTGGAGCCCCCCAAAATAAAGTCTCTCACTGTTTCCATTGTTTCCTCATCTATTTGCCATGAAGTAAAGTGACAGGATCAGATGCCAAGATCTTAGTTTTTTGAATGTTGAGTTTGAAGCCAGCTTTTTCACTCCTCTTTCACCTTCATCAAGAGGCTCTTTAGTTCCTCTTTGCTTTCTGCCATAAGAGTGATGTCATCTGCATATCTGAGGTTATTGATATTTCTCCCAGCAATCTTGATTCCAGCTTGTGCTTCATCCAGCCCAGCGTTTCTCATGATGTGCTCTGCATAAGTTAAATAAGCAGGGTGACAATATACAACCTTGACATACTCCTTTCTCAATCTGGAACCAGTCTGTTGTTCCCATGTCCAGTTCTAACTGTTGCTTCTTGACCTGCATACAGATTTCTGAGGAGACAGGTAAGGTGGTCTGGTATTCCCATCTCTTAAAGAATTTTCCATAATTTTATTGTGATCCACACAATCAAAGGCTTGAGCATAGTCAGTGAAGCAGAAGTAGATCCTTTTCTGGAACTCTCTTGAGTTTTCTATGCACACTAAGTGTAATGTGCTTGAACCATCTCAAACCCATTCCCATCCGCCCCCTACCTCCAGTCTGTGGAAAAACCATCTTCCATGAAACTGGTCCCTGGTGCCAAAAAGGTTGGGGAGTGCTGCTATGGAGTCTATAATTTTTTCAGTGGTGTAAACATAAAAAAAATTACTCACCTCAAAAGCCTATTATGCCAAGATGCAACTTCCTGTCTCCTATTGTGGTTTTTCTATTTGTTTTACATTTAAGTTGGACCATTCCAGGGTACAAGGCAGAAGTTCCTGCCTCCTACTTCCAGTTTTCCAGGGATGTAAATTCTAAGGGGAAGAGGAGGAGGCAGGCAAGGGGCACGAGCACAGAATGACCAGAAACGTCCCTCCAGTGTGTTGGTAATGGACACACAGTCATTACTGTGTATTCAATGAAAGGATTTCTAAGGCCACCCCCTCATGACCCCATTTTTCTTTAGAGTAAAAGCTGAGTCTGCCATGGCGATCCACTATTAACACTATGAAGATTCCATGGTTGCAATACTTGGGCCACAGAAACATGCCTGTGTTAGAAAAGGCCCACAGGATTCTAGGAAATATTTAAAAAGTAGTAGCCGATGTTCTAAACGTGATGTCCCTGCCAAGTACACCTGGTGTCAGAGTGTGGCTACCCACTGCCTAATCTTGGACCAGACACAGACTAGGTCTGAGACAGGCTCATTGTGGGCTGAAGTCAGCAACGATTATGGACTGAACATTAATCATTCGCCCCTGAGGTCCTAAGCTTCCCAACTGGAAAAATCAGGAGACCATATTAATGATCCATAATATCCTTTATAACTCAAAAATGCTTATAAATGCTTTCTGTGCTTTGGCTGGATAAAGTGACTCAGCCTAAGGCTGACTGACATCTGACAGGTGATGATGAACGGATCCACTTCATGTATATGGACCCACTTCATGTAAAGACTACACAGACAGCACAGGAAATAAATGCATCGTGCTGACAGCAAGACAATGAGTGGAGCAAGGTCATCCCACTGAACGGCCAGTCTTCTTAAAAGCGTAGCTCGCCAAACCTACAGTGGGCGGCTGGTTTCTATCAGGAATTTGCTAACAGTTAGATTTTACTTTTTTTTTTTTTTTCTGACCACACTGCACGGCATGCGGGATCCTAGCTCCCCAACCAGGGACTGAACCCACGGCCCCCTGCAGCACAGCGTCCTCACCACTGGACTGCCAGGGAAGCCCCAAGAGCTGGACTTAAAGAAAAAGCCAAGATATAAAAACGGCAAATTCGAGAGCCAAGCCCTGTATCTCTCTCCCTCCCTCTGGCGGCCCCCGCAGTCGCCTCAGGCAGCACACCGCACCCACCGCAGCCTGCCTAGTCCTGTCAGTGTCTGGGTTCGCGCCACCTCCACCACTAGACTGCTTCTTCCTTGAAGAGTGGATCCTCATCTGGACAGTCATGGCACTGCTCAAAAAGAAGACACTTCTCAGGCTCTTTTCAATAAAACTCTGATGGAGTTTAACGTCACTGAACCTGCTTTAATTTCCCCCTCATCTGGCCATCTTCATGTTTCCCGGTTCTCCTGTCTTTCCCCATGAAAATGTCCTGCCGTTTTCTACCTGTTTCCCCTCCCGGTCATCTCTCCAGGGCCTCCCAGTGTGGACTCTCGGGCCTCATGGGCAGCTAACTAACCCCTTGCTTGTTCCAATAACCACCGGTGGCCCTGATCTCCTACACCCCACATTCTGTTCCCCGCCGCACACACAGAATCAGCTGCTCTGATATTTTCCTAACTAAACTCAAAAATCATCTGTACTTGATGAATCTGCCCACAAAGTTCCATTCTGAGCTAGGCTAAACGTTATTGAAATTTCTGGCCTTTAAATAGGACACCAACTCTTCTTTCTACCACCCAACAAACACCAATTACTTGTTACTTCTAACTTGAAAACCTACAGTGCATCAACAGACAAGTGAATTTAATGAAAACTTCTATTTAATAAATGGCATCGCTTATGTAAACTTGTGTTTCCCAACTGGAGGTTTAGGAAGACTTCAACAGAACATAAAATTTAAGAATGAAAGAAACTGAAATGATCAGAAACCAGTCTGATGTCACCCAAACTGAGCCCGTGCTTGTGCACGCTAAGTCAATTCAGTCATGTCCAACGACTGGCAACCCCATGGACTGTAGCCCACTAGGCTCCTCTGGCCATGGGATTCTCCAGGCAGGAATACTGGAGTGAGTTGCTGTGCAGTCCTTCAGGGAATCTTCCCAACCCAGGGATCGAACCCTCGTCTCTTATGTCTCCTGCATACCACTAGCACCAACCTGAGAAGCAGTGAGTCTAAGGAGACATATAATGAAAACAGAAATAGCAGCAAACGATCGCCTTGAAACGAGCAGTTTTAGGCAGTGTTAATGGCAGGCTGAAAATAGAAACCAGATAACTTAATCTTGTCTACTTCACAGCTGCCAAAGGACTGGCCCGTTGAGGCTGTTTCCCCTTTTGGTGGCTGCAGCAGAGAGGTTTGCATCAGGGATGACACTCTGGTCACTGCTGTGGTGACCCTCCTCGTTAAGTACCCCCCCCCCCCCAACACAAGCAGAGCCACTCAAAGCGGGCAGGACCATCTCTGCGCAGGAGGAAGCACGAGGTCCCAGCCCTGTGTCACCTCTTTTTTAAAAATTTCTTTTCTTTTACCTCTTTATCATCAGGTTCCCTCTGTCTTCCTTCTTCCTGCTCTGACTTTATTCTTTATGGGGGGGGCCACATTGCATAATATATGGGACCCTAGTTCCCTGACCAGGGGTGGAACCCATAACCCCTGCACTGGAAACACATGGAGTCTTAACCACTGGACCACCAGGGAAATCCCTGCTCCCATTTTATTCTATTTTCAACTGCTGGCCTTTTCTCTCCATCTTATTTTCTTCTCTCTTGAACTCTAAAGTGGATGAAAAGTAGTCACTTAAACGTATTCAATTAAATAACTAGTCCCAGAGTTCAGGCATTGTGCCACATGGTGCCATGACAGAAAAAGCACAGGCGCTCTGGTTCCCACCTTCTAGAGAAAGGGGTAAAGCAAGTGTCAATACAACAGACCAAAAAGCATATACGCGTGCATGCACGCTAATTCGCTTCAGTCGTGTCTGACTCTCTGTGACCCCCCTGGACTGAAACCCGCCAGGCTTCTCAGTCCGTGGGATTTTCCAGGCAAGAATACTGGAGTGGGCTGCCATTTCCTTCTCCAGAGGAATCTTCATGACCCAGGGATCGAATCCATGTCTCTTATGTCTCCTGCACTGGCAGGTGGATTCTTTACCACTGGTGCCACCCAGGAAGCCCCTAAAGCATAAGGCATCTTCGGTCCTCACACACAGGAGACAGGAAACCCATGGGCATCCAGAGGAGAGAGCTCACGTCTCCATGGGGACCAGGTGATGAAGAGGGCACCATCCAAACTGAAGACTGTGCTTCTAACACAGAGCATGACTCAAGGGCACAAGTGTATAGGTTTATAGTGCCTCAGCCCATTGAGAGACTACATTACACCAACACAAACTTAAGGAAGGGATTAACAACATACACATCTATCAGCAGGATAAATCAGCTCAGCTCAGGTT
The DNA here is from genome assembly GCA_007570785.1 of Antilocapra americana. Taxonomy (NCBI): domain Eukaryota; kingdom Metazoa; phylum Chordata; class Mammalia; order Artiodactyla; family Antilocapridae; genus Antilocapra; species Antilocapra americana. Next base: position 7,737,514 of record ML664180.1, on the reverse strand, counting down.
GCAAGAGCTCTCACAGAATGGTCCCAGCTACATTTGAGCTCTCTCAAGCACCCTAGCTGACACCTATGCACATGTCTCAACTGATTCACAACCCATTGGAGGGGTGAAAAGGGAATGCTCAAACCCTAATATTTATTATGGAAAATAATGGAGAATTTTTCACTGGTGGAGAAAAATTCAGATAACACAATGGAAACAGTTGGTATTATATTTATAAAAAAGAACAAGGTGACACATAGAGCTCTCTAGACACTGAAAACCCCCTGGCCTTATCTCCCACCCCTCTGCAAAGAGCCGAGGATATGACTGCACCCAGAGAGAAATCCCTGTCCTCTGGTCTCCTCTGTCACTCTCTCACTCAAGGGGCCTGCCAGGTGGTCCTGTCCTCCAGGCTAGAATGTAACTCAAAGAAACCATAATCTAGTCCATGGCTTGGCTTCCCTTGTGGCTCAGCTGGTAAAAAATCTGCCTGCAATGCGGGAGACCTGGGTTAGATCCCTGGGTTGGGAAGATTCCCTGGAGAAGGAAAAAGGCTACCCACTCCAGTATTCTGACCTGGAGAATTCCATGGACTGTCCAGTCCATGGGGTCACCAAGAATTGGGACACGACTGAGCAGCTTTCAGTATAGTATGTGCTACTATGATCTAGACAATGTGTTTACAGAAAGGAGATGTCTGCCAGGATTTTATTAAACAATGGAAAAAAAAACAAAATAGTTGACTTCATGAGCACCCAATAGGTAAAGAGGTACTACAAGCAGCCCATCCAGGTACAGACAAATGATGCAACTGGGCCTATCTAGTCAGCCTGGCTCAATCACCGTGACCATGATGTCCACCAGCAGACTCCATCTAGCTCTGGTTCGATTCTGAATTTGCAGAGAAAGCCTCCTATATGGGAGATAAAGAGAATGACTACCCAGTATCAGTATTTCTGTTCTCTTACCAGTTATCCTGTGTGTGTGTGCTCAGTCACTCAGCCGTGTCTGACTCTGTGTCCCCATGGACTGTAGCCCACCAGGCTCCTCTGTCCAAGGAATTCTCCAGGCAAGAATACTGGAGTGGGTAGCCATTCCCTCTTCCAAGGGATCTTCTCAAACCAGGGATCGAACCTGTGTTTCCCATATTGCAGGCAGATTCTTTACTATCTGAGCCACCAGGAAAGCCCCTTTATAACTATAGGTATCTAATATTTTAACATAATGGCAATTGGTGTGTCAATCTATATTCTAGCTATGTTTGAGTTCTCTGTAGGCAAGGAACAAATTTTACTCATCTCTGTAAGCCCAGCAGCTAGGTCAGAGCCCAGCACACGATAATCAAAATTATATTCTCTATGGTCTTAGCATTTTCCCTATTTTTTCATTTCATTCCCTTCACAAACCTATGAGGCAGGTCCATTATCATTTCCATTCAACAGATGAAAAGTCTTAAAAGGCAGGGAGGACAGATGGCCAAGAGGCACTAGAAAAGATGCTCAACATTGCTAATCATTAGAGAAGTACTAGAATACAAAACTACAATCATATATCACCTTGCACCAATCAGAACGGCCATCAGCAAAAAATCAACAATCAATCAATACTGGAGAGGGTGTGAAGAAAAGGGAACATCTCTATACTGTTGGTGGGAATGCAAATTGGTACAGACATAATAGAAACGAATAAGGAGGTTCCTTTAAAAACTAAAAGTGGAGCTACCACATAAGCCCACAGTCCCACTTCTGGGCATGTATCCAGAGAAAAACATGGCTCAGAAAGGATACACGCACCCCAATTTCATCACAGTGCTGTTTACAATAGCCAAGATATGGAAGCCTAAACGTACACTGACAAGTGAATGGATCAAGATGTGGTACATATATACAATGGACTATTACTCAGCAGTTAAAAAGAATGAAATAGTGCCATCTGCAGCAACATGGACGGACCTAGAGATTATCGTACTAAATGAAGTCAGCAAAAAGGCAAATATCATACGGTATCCCTTATATGCAGAATCTTTAAAAAAAAATCATTTTAAATGAACTTTTTTACAAAACAGAGATAGACTCCAGACTTAGAGAATGAGCTTATGGTTACCAGGAGGTGGGATGGAGAGGGTGGAAGATAGATTGGCAGTTTGGGATTAACATGTACACACTGCTATATTTAAAATAGATAACCAACAAGGACAAGGACCTACTGTATAGCACAGGGAACTCTACTCAGTATTCTGTAATAACCGAAATGGGAAATGAATTTGAAAAATAATAGATACATGGATAACTTAAGTCAGTTTGTTGTATACCTGAAGCTAACACAACATTGTTAATCAATTATGCTCCCATATAAAAACTGAGTTCAGTTGGTAAAGAATCCGACTGCAATACAGGAGACCCCGGTTCGATTCCTGGGTTGGGAAGATCCCCTGGAGAAGGGATAGGATACCCACTCCAGTATTCTTGGGCTTCCCTCGTGGCTCAGCTGGTAAAGAGTCCTCCTGCAATGCGGGAGACCTTGGTTCCATCCGTGAATTGGGAAGATCCCCTGGAGGAGGGAAAGACTACCCACTCCAATATTCTGGCCTGGAGAATTCCTTGGACTGTATAATCAGTGGGGTCACAAAGAGTTGGACGTGACTAGGCAACTTTCATTTTTTCACTTTCACTTATAAAAAATGAAAAAAACAGGGAGGGTTGGCTACTTGCCCTCACAGGGAGTTCATACCAGCTCTGACTCCCTGTCTTTGTACTGTTTCACGTCCATAAATGATTGAGAGGAAGGAAAATGGTGGGGTGGGAAGGTGAGAGGGCTGGGGTTTGCTAAAAGCTTCAGCTCTGTCTTCATCTGTAGGTAATCTATCTCCTCCCTCCCACCAGGCTCACTGCCCCAGGGAACAAGAGTCTATGACTTTTCAATATGATCATGGGTATTTCAACACGAAGCCAGCTCTTCTAGATTCCACACAAAAGTGAGATCATACAGTGTTCCTCTGTCTGTATCTGCCTGACTCATCCCACTTCACATAATGCCCTCAAGGTTCATCCACATCATAACAAATGGTAAGACTTCCTTTTTCTTGGTGGAGGGGGGTGGGGGGAGGGGCTGAACAGGAGGATGAGGATGCAGATATTTGAGATAGTGATCTCATTTCCTTTGTAAATACACTGAGCAGTGGGATTGGTCGATTATATAGTAATTCTATTTTTAGTTTTCTGAGGAATCTCCACACTGTTTTCCATAGTGGCTGTACCAGTAAGTCTCCCATCTCCATTGAGCCTTCCAACATACCTCTTCCTGCTGCCTGCATTCTCCAGGTCCAAGCAACTACAAGTCCATGTGTCCTGAGTGTCACCACCCTTCTTGTAGCCCAGGGTAAGAGAATGAGAAACAATACTGTGACCCTGTAGGGAATGGATAAGCACCTGCTTCTTGGAAGCAAGTTCACCAGGCAAGTTCTTCCCTGGTTGTTAATCTGGAGGGTCAATGAAGTCAGCCTGTAACATCATCACTTTGAAGCAGAGCCCTGGCGAAATCTTTGAAGAAGTAGCACAAATTAGGGTACTCTATCAAAGGACATGTTGAACAATGTAAAGGAGTCTAAACTCTGAGTAGGGGACTTATGAAAGCCACAAGGGAAAGCAAGCATCTACTTCCAAAAGTAAATAAACCAACCAGAAACTCAGGAGAAAAACCATAGTGCCTTGAGTAATTCCCGATTAACTACTTTCCAGGTAATTAAACAAGCTCCACCCTCCAACAAATGGAAAGCAGAGCATCAGCTATTCAGTTTTAAGCAAAACCTGCAGCCTGTAAACATGATTATAAAACTATTTACCAAGTTGGTTGGAAACATTTATTTCAAGCTTAAACATCTCCAAGATAAAAATAACTTCCTATGTTTATTCCGCTAAGACATCTTTGAATATCACAGCTTGCTCATTCAGATGTGAATACAAAGTCCTTCCCAGGACATAAGAGAAGATTCTCAAGATTCCTAGAATATTTAAACACGGACCAACGGCAACTCTGGGCTTCCCTGATAGCTCAGATGGTAAAGAATCCATCTGCAACGTAGGATCCCTGGATCAGGAAGATCCCCTGGAGATGGGAGTGGCAACCCACCCCTTTATTCTTGCCTGGAGAATCCCGTGGACAGAGGAGCCTGGCGGGCTACAGCCCATGGGGCCATACAGAATCAGACACAATGAGTGACTGAGAACGGCAATGGCAACTCCGTGCAATAACCATGAAATCCAGGGATCTAGTCTTTTCACCACGGTCATGTTTTACTAATTCTGAAGATAAGAGCAAACCAGTAAACACGTCATATAGGAAAGCGTGAGGACTTCGGAGTCTGACAGCCAGTTCTGCAATGAGTTACCTAGGGTGTCCTTGGACTACTGCTGTAATCTCAAGGAACCTAGCCCTTCCTGTCTGTAAAATGAGGAAGTGGGAAAGACAACTGTTAGGATAATTCTGAAATTTCCAAAACAAAATATATGGATATATCTAGTACAAGCATCTAAAGGGCTCTCCCACAACTTATGGGGAATGTTCTGCAGAGCAAATTTTTACTGTGGTTCTATAGAGCTCACTTTCTTCTTTCCACTTCCCCTACAAAAACAGTTCCAACTTCTTATTTTACAAATTTAAAATGATTTACAAATCCAGAATGGGTCAACAATCTCTATCTTCAGCAAAGGAGAGAAGGAATAAAAGACAGTCATGATACTAAGAATTAGGCTCCTGGATTAATTAATATGAAAGAATAAGGAGGAATAAAAAAAAGAATTTCCGTAAGTCAGGTCAAGAAAGGAAGAGACTTGGCACGCTGGTTTTCTACTTAAGAGTGAAATGGGAACATTATACAGGCATACCTCTTGATTGTATTTCACATCTCTATGCTTCACAGGAAATATTTTTTATGAATTGAAGGTTTGTGGCAACCCTGTGTAGTCAGATGATGGCTGGCTATTTTTAGCAGTTAGGTATTCTTTAATTAAGGTGTGCATATTGGTTTTTTAGACACAGTGTGGTTGCACATTTAACAGACTACAATAGAGTATAAATATAACTTTTGTATGCACTGGGAAATCAAAATGCAATACTCGCTTTACTGCAATGGTCTGGAATTGAACCCCCAATATCTCCAAGGTCTGCCTGTGTGGGGCGAAAGAGGCAACGCCATGAACTGGCAAGAGTACATAGAGAAAATGACGCCAGGGTGCTCAGAGAGGCCTCGAAGTCTTTGTGAAAACAGACGTGGCAGACTAAGAACAGTAAACAACACAACAAATGTCCATATCTACAAATGCTCAGCCTTAGAAACAGCAAGGTGTCTGATCACCATGGCAGACCCGACATCCCCAAGTGAGCAAAATTTAGAACAACTCCCCAAAGGAGTAAATGCTCAGACAAACCTATAGACAATACACAGTATTTTTCTGCTCCAAAAAGGCACTCCTCCTCTTTAGGACTCCCAGTATTCCAGGCAGCTCCTGGGGGTATGTTAAGCCCTTATTTTTTCTCCTTCTAGGTCTATTGAGATGTTACTGACATACAGCACTGTGTAAGTTTCAGGTGTACAGCATAATGATATGACTGACATACATCATGAAACAGTTATCATGGTACATTTGGTGAATATCCATCACCTCTTTGAGATACATAATGAAATAAACAGAAAAAAAACTTTTTTCCTTGTGATGAATCCTAAACCCTTAGGATTTACTCAGCGAACAACTCTCACATTTAACATACAGCAGTGTTGATCATATTTAGCATGGTATACATTCCATCTCTAGTATTTATCTTACAACTGCAAATGTGTACCCTTTGACTACCTTCACCCATTCCCCACCTCTGATAACAATTCAGATCTCTTTGTCTATGAGACTGTTTGCTTGCTTTTGAAGCATAACTGATCTACAACACTATGTAAGTTTCATTTACACCATAATAACTCCATATTTCTATACATTTCAAAATGATCAAAATGAGTCTAGTTACAATACATCACCATACATCAATATTACATAGCTATTGACTATATTCCCCACTCTGTACATTTTATACCTGTACTCACGTATTTTAGAACTGGAAGTTTGTATTTCTTAATTTCCCCCACCTATTTCTTTCCCCTCTTCCCACTGGCAACCACCTGTTTGTTCTCTGTCTCTATCACTCTGTTCTATCTTCTGTTTTAGATTGTATCAAATAGTATTTGTCTTTCCCTGATTTATTTCACTTGGCATAATACCCTCTAGGTCCACCCATGTTGTCAGAAAGAGCAAGATTTCATTCTTTTTATGGCTGAAAAATATTCTTTTGGATTTATAGACTCTATCTTCTTTTTCCATTCATCTACTGATGGGCACTTAGGTTGCTTCTCTATCTTGGCTACTGTAAACAATGCTTCAAGGAACATCAAGGTACATATCTCTTTTTTTCTAATTAGTGTTTTTGTTTTCTCGAGTAAATATCTAGGAGAGGAAATGCTGAATTACATGACAGTTCTATTTTTTCAATTTTTTGAGGAATCTCCGTACTGTTTCCCACAGTGGCTGCACCAGTTCATATTCCCATCAACAGCACATAAGGGTTCCCTTTTCTCTACATCCTTGTGAATACTTGTTACCCTTCTGAAACAGCCATTCTGGCAGGTGTGAGGTGGTATCTCATTGTGGTTTTGGTTTGCATTTCCCTGGTGATTAGCGATGTTGAACATCTTGTCGTGTATCTGCTGGCCATCTGTATGTCTTCTTTGGGATAATGTCTATGCAGATTGCCTGCTCCTCTTCTTTGGCACCCAGACAGGGACATGAACGTCTTCACAGGTCACTGCGATGGCTAGCGACATGTTGGTGACTATCATTCCCAAACCAGGTAGATGAATAGATGGAAGAGATGGCATTTTTGTTTTTTAATCAGGACATGAGATCATAATAAAGATACTGTTTTGCAACTTGCTCTTTTCACTCAATATGATGACTATCTTTCAACCTGACCTCATTTTCTCTAATACGTGTATCTACTTGCATAGCTTGAGTATACTATAATTCAATCTAACTATTCCTCTATTGCTAATCATTTAGGGATCTTTCTATCTTTAAATGTCCACTGAGAAAAGGTGCTCCTTAAACCCCTGACTTATTTGTCAGCTGATAATAAAACTAGAAGCACTGTGGACTGACAGCTGGATAAACAAAGAACTCAGGGCAAGCAGGGAGGGCTATCAGGAAGGAAGGGAGTAGATCCTGATGGTAGGCATATCATCACCACACAGCCTCTGCTTGAATACTTAAATACTGCCAGGGATGGGGGACTCATGAACTTCAATAATGACCAATTCTTTTATCGACACAAATCTCATCAATAGGAAACTTTGTGACAAACTGAAACCTACTTCCCGAAAGTTTCCATCCCTTGAGTTCAATCCTGGTGAGGACACAGCATAATTACATTTATCAAATATCTGAAGACTACTATGGGATCCTATCTAAGGCTTTTCTTCTCTAAGTTAAACACCTCTTCTTCCTTCAATAATCCTCTTCCCAGGAACTAGGTTCCACGGCTCTCACCGTGCCTCTCACCTTCCTTCAGCTCTTGCTGTTTTCCCAGGTTTCTCTTTTATGAGCCTTTATTGCATTTGGTACAATGTTGCTTCTGCTTTATGTTTTGCTTTTTTGACCACAAGGCACGTGGAATCTTGGCTCCCCCAACCAAGGATCAAATCTTCATCCCCTGCACTGGAAGGCAAAGTCTTAACCACTGGACCACTAGGGAAGTCCCTCCAATGTCGCTCTCAAAAGCTAACGCACAGCACTAAACACCTGAAGGGCTTGTGACCCAACCAGCACAAAGCGAACTGCTGCGACCATCCATCCCTCCACAGCATCACCTGCTATGGACAGGAGAGCGTAACATATCCCCTGGGTCATTTTACCACATGTCACAAGCCAAAGAGTTCAGTTCAGTTCAGTCCCTCAGTCGTGTCTGACTCTTTGTGACCCCATGGACTACAGCACACCAGGTTTCCCTGTCCATCACTAACTCCCAGAGCTTACTCAAACTCATGTCCATCGCATTGGTGATGCCATCCAACCATCTCATCCTCTGTCGTCCCCTTCCCCCCCAACCTTCAGTCTTTCCCAGCATCGGGGTCTTTTCCAGTGGGTTGGTTCTTCACATCAGATGGCCAAAGTCAAAGAGGACAGCTGCAAAACTTGCTGTGTATTCTAACTCATTCCCAGATTTACCAAATACTCTCTTTTGAATATTCGCTAATCAGCCCTGCTTTGGGGCTGCATTTGATGCCCTTAGGCATAAAACACAAGGGTGGATGAGAAGCCAGGGCTGGGATCCAAAGTTCCTGAGTCCCAATCTTGGCTCTACTGTAGGCCAGCCCTGGGACCTCAAACAAGTCTACATAGGGTGGTCGTGTGGCTTAGATAATTCTTACGGAGTGTTTAGCACAGTAGGTAGGAAGCAATCATTGTAGAAAGCTTAAGAAGTCCATGGACAGAGGAGCCTGACGGGCTACAGTCCACAGGGTCACAGAGAGTCAGACATGACTGAAGCAACTTAGCACGCATGCACAGCTAGATTAGCACAGAGACCAGAAGTTGAAAGTAGAATTATTGCCATATGACAGAATAAATATACATGTGGCCCATACCTCTTGAAGAATTAAGCTGTATTTTCTCTCCTTTGGAAGAGACAGAAGTCTTGCCTTTTATATAACCAAGTGGCTGATAAATAAGTAAATACCTGAGTTTCGGTGTCTGTTTCAGAAGACAGTTGATTTTTCCTAATATCCCACAGGTACAGCCACACTGCTGGCTGTGAAGGTACCCAAACTAACTAACCCCGCCTTTTCACTGATAAGAAGTAATGTTTATCTGATAAAGAGTGGTTCCTGTGAGAGGTTCTTTCTCACTTCCTGGGTACACTAAATTTACTTATCTTTCATCTTGGATCCACTCCTTCCCATTTCAGGACAGTCAAAAAAAAAAAGTTTGGTTTTTTTCTTCCCTCTAGCTGTCATCCTTATTTTTATTCACTGCCTTCTTCTGCCCCATCTTTTCTGTCTTGAAGTACTAAATTTCTTCATCCCCTAGAATCCTCAAAATTGGGTCTTTTCTTACTAATCACTAGATACTAACTGAAAACTCAACTTCCCCTCCAAACACCACCTATACCCACCTCACTTAAGCTCAGTGCTGTGACAGGAGTACTGGGCATGTATTGTTCCCTCTGAGCTTCAAAAATGTGATGCAAGTGGTGATGGGGAAGTAACAGTAAACAACATGCCCACAACTGATGAACAGTTTACTAAAATCTTCCCCATGGATCACCTGCCTCATTTGAAATTCAAACCACTCTTAATGTACCTAGAACAGCTCGTTTTACAAATAAGAGATCAGGCTCAGAAAGCTTAAATAGGTTGGCCAAGGTCATGTGCTCAGTCAAGTCTGACTCTGCAACTGCCAGGCTCCTCTGTCCATGGAATTTTCAAGAATACATAAGTGGTTTGCCATTCTCTTCTCCAGGGGATCAAAGCTGCATCTCTTATGTTGGCAGGTGGATTCTTTACCACTAGCGCCCCCTGGGAAGCCCCAAAAGGTTACACATCTACAAAAGACTGGCTCTAAGCCTAAAACCCAGCTCTTCAAAGTCTACTGCACCACTGTTCCTTCTACCAGTGAGCAAGGTGAGTGCACAGGACAGAAGTCAAAAGGAAACACAAATGTCAATTACACAGTTTGGGTCTAAAACTTGGTGGACTTTTTACAGCTTGCCCTCGATAATTCCTTGAGAAGAGTTTTGCATGAATTCTTTCAGCATAAGCAACATACACTTAGAATGGTCCTGCTGAACGGACAACGGAGATGCAGAATGGCATTTCCAAGGTCAAAGCTTAATGAGGAAATACCCCCAGTGAGCATTGGCTAATGCCTGGAGAGTTTTGTCCAGGGGTGGAGGTGGGGGGCTAGAAAGTGGGGGGTTCTGCTGTTTGATGTTACGAGAAGAGAAATACTTATCTTACTGAACAATTATTCATTCATGAAAATCATCTGATGAGGAGCTGGAGGATTCAGGATGAACCAAAAGTTCTTTGTCTCTTTATTGAAGGTGACTTAGATGCGTGCAATGATTTTAATAAATCTGACTTTAAAGCAAAAGGGAATGTAAAGAACAAACACATACCAGGGTAACTGTGTGTTTCCTTTTCATTCTTCTGGCTAGAAAATTCTCTAAAAACCACACTAGTCCCAGTGTTCACAGACACAGCACAAGTAATGATCCTTGATTAAAAACAAAAAGGCAGGGATTTCCCTGGGGGTCGAATGGGTAAGACTCCACAATCCTCATGCAGGAGGTGTGAGTTCCACCCCTGGTCACGGAACTAGATCCCACATGTATGCCCCAACTAAGAAGTCTACACGCCGCAACTAAAGATCCCACTAAGACCTGGCACAGCCAACAATAAACATTTTTTAATTAAAAAAAATTTTTAATTAAAAAACTTTTTAATTAAATAGCATTATGATTTCAGTAAAAATTATTTTTCAGAACAGTTTTAGATTTAAAGAAAACTCACAAAGATAGTCCCGAGATTTCTCATATAGCCTAACCCTATTTCCTTTATTATTAGCATCTCATATATAAAGGCTTCATGTGTCACAGTTAATGAACCAATGTTCATACATTAGTATCAACTGAAGCCTGGTCTTTATTCAGATCCCCTTAGACTTGCTTAGTGCTCTTTGTCTGCCCCAGGACACAACATGCACTAGTTGCTCTGTCTCCTGAGACTCATCCTGGTTATTGCTACGGTCACACAACCTTGTAAAGATACGAAAGAACATTGAACTGAACACCTGAAATGGGTGAATTGTGAAGTACAGAATCCCGGATTAGAAACAGGACATTAGTTGAAAACCTGGTGGAATCCAAAAAAGTCTGGAATGCATTTAACAGTTATCGTGTTGATGTTTTACTTTTGACAAGGGCACCTAACAAGGAAAATTGGGGCTGGCATATACAAAAACTCTTTGCACTATCATTACAAATTTTCTGTACATTTCAAATTATTCCACAATAAACTTGGGATTTTGTTTTAATTACCATAGAACGTGATCTATTATTATGAAGCAAAGAGCAAATCTTAGATGGTATGCCAGTTGCTTCTTGAAATACTGGGGAGACCCTTAATATTTTCACTCAAGCTAAAGAGAGGATACCTATAAAATGACATGGCAAAGGAGTTCTCAGAGGCCATCAAGTTCAAGGCCCTCTTCAGGAAATGACATGCATCACTGGCACACCCCGCCTAAGGTTACTGAACCAGCATCTTATGGTCCTCATTGATCACCATTTCACAGTCTGTGGCTTTTGCCACTTTTAGTCAAGTCTACTCAAGTTCACTTTCTCTTGTTTAGGAACCTTCAATTCAGTTGTCCCTATAACCATTTTTCCTGCTCCTCTCTAACTGCACCATATCCTCTAGAAACTTTGCAACAGACAACCAATCTCGATACATATAACTCTAATAAATACTTGGGGGGTGCCAAGCATACCACAAACATGTTCTGGTTCTCACACACAAAAAAAAGTGGTCAATTTCTAAGTCACTTTGACAGCTTACTTTTGTCCTTCAAAGTCTCTCTCAGTTTCAACTAGCCAAGGTGCACAGTCATAATATTGCTCATGACAGTGAAATTGGGCCCCACCTTGTACTCTGATGAAAAGATTACTTTTAGTTTATAGCCTCCTTTCAGCCTTCTTTTAAATTAAGATAACAAACTAGCCATCAGATAAAGGTATCTATAAAGACACTCTAAATACCTTTATAGAAAGATAAAACAAGATTTGCAACTAAGTCAAGCTCACTATGAAACTGAGGCAAATGATAACTCAATAAGGTGGAGATTACAAAACAGCCTTTCATTATACCCTTTTTGTCAACTCCATCCCCAGACCCCAGTCATTAAAAAAAAACATAATAAATTTTTTTCTTTCTTCCCTCCACAGAGTAGAGAAAGTGGACCTCCGAACACAATTTCAAACCCAAACTGATTTGCTTCCTTTTGGCTCAATAATCTGCAGGCAAGTTAACACGGTTTGGAGATGAATGGGCAATTTTCTTTTGGGATAGAGAAGGGAGGAAAAGGAGCTCAACATTCCTAGTAAACAAGAAACAGAAGCTCTTTTTCACATACAATTACACCGGTATGTGTTTGTGCTTTAGATTCACTTTTACTTTAAAGTCAGATTTATTAAAATCATTGCAGGCATCTAAGTCACTTTCAGTAAAGATACAAAGGACTTCTGGTTCATCCTGAAGCCTCAGGCTCCTCATCAAGTGATTTTCATGAACGACTAATTGTTGAGGAAGATAAACATTTCTCTCCTCAAACATGTGAACAAGAAATAAAAGCTCTTTTCAAATAAATTACTCTTATTTCCAAAGCAAAGCACACAAATTTCTAAGGCATTCTGACCGGACTCTAACAAGGAGGTGTAAGCAAAGCAATGCCAGAGGTCTGAAGTTCTATTCACTTCAGCCAACATGCATGGAAATGCACACATTTCATTGAGAGAAATAACAAAGGACCATACACAGGTGCAATCCTTTGAGCTACTTCCACTGAAAAGGAAAAGGAAAGCGGGGGTCTTCACCCTCAAGAAGGGTTCCTTTACAATCTGAAACCAAGCCTTCCCTCTACTGTTGAAAATTTTGGAATCACAGAATTTTAGAGCTGCACTGGACTTCAAGAGTATCATTTCCGGCAGATGAAGAGATCAGAAATTCTGAAGACAGGCCACGGACACCAGGTCTGTGAGAGGCAAAGCCATTTGAATCCCTGGGCCACAAGGGACAGAGGATCTTCAATGTCCTCAAGCCTAAGTCCAGTGTGGATCTCTCCCCTTCCCAGCGGAAACTGGAGGCAAACCCCATTTTCTGCCCCCTCTCCTGAGCTCCGTGCTCAACCCCACCTGTCCCACTATAGGTGGTCCTCACGCTCTCCATACTCCTGGGGACCATGCCAATGTGGAGGACCCTGCCCCAGTTCCATCACCCACCCTCAGCAGCATCTTTCAGCCTTAGCTAAAGGACGAGGTCACTCCTGGAAGCACAAAACAGAACTCTCAGAAAAGGCAGAAAGGAAGTCAGCAGTGCAAGAGCTCTGTAGACACAGATATGAATCAATTCCTAGGAGACACTGTTTTGGGTTTGTTTTTTAAAGGAGGAGAGTGGAGGACCCGTACATTCTCATTTGTATCAGAAAAGACAAAAAGATTCTGTGTACATGGATGTCTCCCCTACCTCTCAAAGGATGCCACTGGCTGCCAGTGGGGAGGGAATCTGAGCAGCTTCAAACTAGGGGGATGGGGCATAGGAGGGGAACACCACTGGGACAAACCTTTCATCCTATCCCCCCTTTTCCGCCTTGTGATTTTGACACTAAACATACACTACCTAGTCAGGAAACTCATTTCTTAAAATCTGTTACACCAAGTAAAAACCAAAAAAATGAGCTAATCAAACACAAATCATGTTTAATTAGAAGAGATAAATATTTTAAATAAGTGAAATTAAATTTTTAAAAAGACGTAGCAACAAATAATGCAGAGGTAGGGATGGGTGGGGGAGGTCTTTAGAGGAAAGACGTCTCAACCCAACGACACTCACAGTTAAACCACTTCGTGACATTTCACAAGATGACTTTTGAATTTAGCAACTTCCTCTAGGCCTTAGCAACCTTATGTTGTATATACCTCTGCTGACTGTTTCAGATAAGAAGCACAGAATGAGGAATCAGACAAAAACAAGGCGGGGACAAACCACAGGATTTTTTAATTACTTGTCTGAAATACAAATTTAGAACTGAAGAAAACTTTTCCAGTATAACCCTGCTCTTTTTTTCAAATGAGACAAGAATCCAAGCTTTGTGTTGTTGTTTTGGTAAATAAGCTGGAGTATGGAATATTTTTAATAATAGGCTGGTTGGAAACCCTCAGCACCAACCCCTTTCCCACCCCCCGGAAATCCTAGTTCAACACTTAGAGACGCTGTAATGCTGTGCAGACTTTCAAAAACATACTTCAAAGAAGATTAACCACTGATAACAGTTATAAGCAGAGCCCTTCTATTATAAGGAAGCTGGTAAATGATTCACCAAGTACGTATTTTTTGGCCAACTAAAAACCCATTACAAATGGACTGATGAGTTCATCTTGTGGCACATGGACTTATAACTGAGCCCTAAGGGATAGTGGTCTTTTAATAAAGCCCGTTTTTAACCAGTATAAACTACGTGAAGGTACTTTTCCCATTGATTATTCTCTATCCTTATGCTTTTCTGGCAAAACTACTAGAAATTGTCATTAATAACTCTGCAGTAAGTTTTTCCTTTGTCGTATTTACTGAAAGGGTTGACTTACTTAAAATAGAAAGCGTGTGAAAAGCATACAACCAAATACTGTGATTAAATTACACAGACTGAATTCTTAATTTTTTTATAAGTTGCTGCCACAAAAAGATATTTCTAGATTGTATCTCCTTAGATATCATCTTTTCATGAAATTTTTCTTTATGACGATAATTCAGAGGCCATGCTTCAAAAATACTTGAGAATACTGGGGTATACTGTACTTTTTATATAAGTGACTTGACTTCAGACTGGGAAAGGAATTTCTACATACTGTCCACACAAACATGAGACATTCTGACTCCCCAAAAGATGATGATAATATCTGCATTTATGATGCCAAGTAACAGATCAACTTCACACAATGAAAACAGCAATGCAGAATTTTATACTTAAACAATCCAAGATTCACATTTCACTATCAGCAACTGGGCTGTTAATTAACTTTGAACCAGAAATTAGGCCTATTCAATCTGAAATGTAAGGTCCAAATAAGAAATAGGTAGGCCTAACCCAGTGGTAAAAAGTTTTTCATCACTTAGTCATCCATTCCAATGCAAATATGTAAATAAAATTCCACTACAGTGGAATCAAGTTTAGTGTTTACTTCATACTACTGAGCATACCAAGATGACTATGATCCAGCCTTAGTCACTGGCCACAGAGAAAGCTCATCTTTTCTCAGTACCTTTGTTCAAACAGTTTCCTCTTCCTGGCATATTCTGCCTGTCCCCCCAGACCCCATCCCTGCACTTTCTCTCCTCTTTCTAAAACAAGAACTCCCAGGAAGAACACTCCCCACACACAGAATTTCCCAGAAGAGGCCCAGGGGTGCTGAGGCCTGGGTGCACACATTTTCTGGAGCATTAAGCATACTGCATTATGAGAGTTTAAACATGCTTATAGGTTTGTCTGCTAGAAGGCAAAGACCCTAGTTCAACTCTGTATCCCACTTCCAGCCCAATAGTTGGTATCTGGTGTTCAATAAGCAACTACAGCAAGAAGCCTCTCAGAGGGAGGCAGAAAGATCAATAAATATCTGAGACACAAGGTAAGAGGCACCATGTGGTAAAGAAAGAATGAAATACTGCCATTTACAGCAACTTGGATGGACCTACAGTATATCCTGCTAAGTGAAGTCAAAGACAAATACTATATAATATCATTTATATGTGGAATCTAAAAAAGTATATAATATCATTTATATGTGGAATCTAACAAAATTATAAAATATCATTTATATGTGGAATCTAAAAAATAATACCAATGAATTTACATACAGAAAAACAAAAACAGACTCACAGACATGGAAAATATTTATGGTTACCAAAGGCGAAAGGGTGGGGAGGGATAAATATCAAGTATGAGATTAACATATACAAATGACTATACATAAAACAGATAAGAAACAAGGATATACTGTATAATACAGGGAACTATGTTCAGGATCTTGTAATAACCTACAATGGAATAGACTCTGAAAAATATATATAAATGAGTCACTTTGCTGTACAGCTGAAATTAACACAATGTTGTACATCAACTGTGTATTTTCAATTTAAAAAAGACAGAAACAGACACACAGAACCAGCATGCAGACAAGGAGATACTTATTGTTGTTCAGTTGTTCAGTCACGTCCCACTCTTTGCAGCCCCATGGACGGCAGCACACCAGGCTTCTCTGTCCTTCACTATCTCCTGGAGTTTGCTCAAACTCACGTCCATTGAGCTGATGATGCCATCCAACCACTTCTTCCCCTGTCGCCTCCTTCTTCTCCTGCCCTCAATCTTTCCCAGCATCAGGGTCTTTTCCAATGAACTGGCTCTTAGCATCAGGTGGCCAAAGTACTGGAGCTTCAGTTTAGCCTCAGTCCTCCAAATAAACATTTAGGCTTGATTTCCTTTAGATGTGCATATACAAAGTCCTTGGATTTTGCATAACCCTTTGGGTCACTGTCATAATCCTTCCCCCGAAAAAGAGGCACATGTGATATGGAGAGAGTGCTGTGGAGAAACAAAGAAGATAAAAGGGGGTCCATTCAGCCCTGGGGGAGGGGGAGTCTGTAAGGGAAGAGGGGAGAGCAAGGCCAGGGTTACAGGAGACAGGAGGGGGTGAAACAGGAAATGAGGATCAGGATGAGGGCTAATGCCTGGGAGAGGGGAAAATGTGAACAGAAGCTGGAAGGTGTAAAAGACACAGAAGATCTGAGCCCCAGGAAAGAACTGTCTGCTGCGCTAACTACACAGAACACAGGGAAGCGAGCAGCATCCCAGGTTCAAGTCCTGCCTCTGCCCTCGCCCAGCCCTAGGGCTGCAGGCAAGTTACTGAAGACCTGTGTGGGCTTAGGCTCTTCAGTCGTGTCTCTTTGAGATTCCATGGACTGTAGCCCACCAGGCTCCTCTGTCCATGGGATTCTCCAAGCCAGAATACTGCAGTGGGGTGCCACTTCTTCCTCCAGGGGATCTTCCTGACCCAGGGATCGAACGTGCATCTCCTGCACTGCAATGCAGATTCTTTTCCACTGAGCCACTGGGGATGTCCCACGGAAGACCTGTAAGCCTGTTTAAGCATCCAGCATATGGAGTTGCTGGTGTCTTTAGGGAAGACAGGTAAACTGAGGCCAAGCCAAGAAGAAACACGTCTTGTTGCATGACAGGCAGGCAGAAGCTCCATGACCCACCAGGCCTCTGCTCAAAATGCCAGAAAGTGTAAGGCCACACTCCCTTTCAACTGCGGTCAAAGCAGGCCACGGGACTGTGACACCAGCCAGCACTGGTCATTCCAGCCAGCACCCTCTGGACCCACCGAGTCCCTGAGGATGGAGTCATCATCCTTCCCCCACACAGGGCTGGACCGAGGGACACTGCCCAACACCACCCACCCTGTCCTCTTTATAATCTGTAATATGGGAATCTTTCCCTCAATACATCTCACTGTTTCATTATGCTCATGCTAAGTCTATTCAGTCGTGTCCAACTCTTTGCAACCCCATGGACTGTATCCCGCCAGGCTCCTCCAACCATGAGATTCTCCAGGCAACAGTACTGGAGTGGGTTGCCACGCCCTCCTCCAGGGGATCTTCCCGGCCCAGGGATCGAACCTGCGTTTCCTGTGGCTCCTGCATTGCAGGCAAATTCTTTGCCGCTGAGCCTCTGGCTATTTTAAAAGCCGCCTTCCATCTCCCAAAAGCAGTCTCTTCAGAACCACAAAGGCTCTTTCCATTCTATTTGTGAGCAGCTCCAGGAAAGACCAACCGCAAGGGTCAGTTGCTGGCCATGGCCTTACCAGGCCCCTCGGCCCCCAGCAGGCACCTCTCCCTGCCCTGCCAAGCACCCTGCCTCTCATCCCCAGCCTCCTGCCAGGCATACCGGCTTGCAGCCATGGTCTTCTTCCTCCGCTTCCATGATTCATGTTCCCACCACTGACCTCCCTCCCACTTTCGACCTCTGCTCTGCTCCGGAAACCTCAGAGTCTTCCCAGCTCCCTCCCTCAGCTCTCAGCCTGGTGGGAGAGCTGTCTGTCCCCAGCTTCTGCTTTCCCGTTTTACCACCACATGGGCGAAGAGAGAGAAGAAAGTCACTGCTTATCCAGACTCCTCCAGTGCTGCTCTGGACCATTTTTCCTCCACCATCCTCTGTCATTTAGTAATACACTTGTGGACTAAAAGCTCTAAGGGCTGTGTAAAATCAGCCAATCACGTGAAAGTAGCATCTCTGCCTTTATTATTAGCCTGAATAGAAAGACCTTTAAAATGGACTGTTTTAGAAAGCATTTGAATGCACTTTGTTTAGTCTTGTCTTCAATGAAGCGTTTTGTTGTTGTTCAGTCACTAAGTCGTGTCTGACTCTTCCTGACCCCATGGACTGCAGCATGCCAGGCTTCCCTATCCCTCACTATCTCCCGGAGTTTGCCCAAGTTCATGTCCATTGAATCGGTGATGCCATCCAACCATCTTGTCCTCTTTGGTTCTCTTCTCCTCCTGCCCAATCTTTCCCAGCATCCGGGTTTTTGCCAGTGAGTCAGCTCTTTGTATCAGATGGCCAAAGTATTAGAGCTACAACATCAGTCCATCCCATGAGTATTCAGGGTTGATTTTTCTTAGCATTGACTGGTTTGATCTCCTTGCTGTCCAAGGAACTCTCAAGAGTCTTCTCCAGCACCACAATTGGAAAGCATCAATTCTTACAGTGTTTAATTAGCACCAGTTATGAACTGGGCCCCTAGGATGGGGTTGTTGGAGGGAACAGGGGGGTGGCAGGCACCAAAAGACACAGCACGTGTATTCTGCTCCCCTCATCAGGCTCAGCTGCTGCCTCCTTCCATAAAGGGGTTAGGAGAGCTCCTAACACCTTCGAAAGAGGCAACATCCTTCCAGCCAGAAGTACCTCTCCTCCAGACCCAAGTCTGGCTCCTAACATTGGATAGGATTCGGCCTGCAGAGCAGCTGGCCGAGAGCCTGATAGCAGAGCGGGTCATGCTCTCTCTGGTCCCTCCTAGTTGTCAGCATCCACCAACCTCCACATTCCTGGAGAGCTTAGGTGCCACACCTCACATCCCCAGTCAACACATCCCCAGAGCTTCAGTGTTTAGAAGGACAATCCATCAAACCCTCTAGTTCCTGGGCTTGCTAAACTGAATCGACTTCCATCCCTTCTCGCAGGTCCACGCCCTCACTCACATCCTTGCCTGGGGAAGCTTTGCTAGAGATCTTCAGCTTGAAGACCCCGGCGCCTGGCTCTCTCACTTCCCCAGCACCTGCTCCTCAAAGTCCCTCCAATTTCCTAATGTTTCCCTTTTCACTGTCACCACCTCTAGCTACTTGTCAGCATCTCTCAACACCCTTACTTCTTAATGTCTCAACAACTTTCCCTTCCAACTGTCTATTTCACTTTTGCTCTGAGAAGGTGTTGCTGAAAGAGAAAAATCACAGACTGGCACAAATCCTGACATTTTTGACTTTCAGTGGGTTGATTATACCCAGCAACCCATTCAATTGACCCCAGGCAGCTCCTTCTCTGCTCCCCCATAAAGACCACCTGAAACATCCGCTCATCCTCAAAACCCCAGCTTCACTTCCGTCCCTCTCACCCCACTTCAGGCAAGATGAAAACCCTTTTATATTAAACCCTTCAACACTTTCCCTTTGATGTGATCAGTGCCTCTAAACTTCTGTTGTCAGGAGAATCATCTGGGCAGTCCCTTCACTCGGACAGGTATTTGGATTCGCGAGGTCTGAATCGAATCCCAGAAGCATACACGGCAGTATATTCTGATGCTGGTCCATCCACCAGACTGGAAGAAAATCAGTCTAGGGCATGGATCTCAAACTCCAGCCCTCAGGCCAAATCCAGCCCCTGCCTGTTTTTGTGTGGCCTGTGAGTTAACTATGTGTTTTTACATTTTTTTAAGGGTTGGGAAAAAAAAATCAAAAGAGAATTTTGGACTTTCCCTTCTGGCGCAGTAGATAAGAACCCTCCCGCCAATGCAGAGGACACAGGTTTGATTCCCTGGTCCGAGAAGATTATACATCCTGCGGAACAACTAAGCCCATACAATTCAGCTACTGAATCTGTGCTCAGGGGTTCGGAACCACAACCAAAGACCCTGAAGCCCAAATGCCCTCGAGGCCGGCTCCACAAGAGAAGTCACGGCAGTGAGAAGCCCCCCACCACGACAAAGAGTAGCCCCTGACTAGAGAAAAGCCTACACGAAGCAACAAAAACCCAGCAGAGCCAAAAATATTTTTTTTAAAAAAAAAAGAAGGGAATGCCACAACCCATGTAAATTACATAAAATTCAAATTCCAGTGTCCATAAATAAAGCTTCAGGAGAACAAAGCCAGGCCCAGTGATTTACATACTGTGCACGGCTGCTCTGACGATGCAACAAAGACTGTGTGCAAAGCTGAAAATATTTGCTGTCCCGTTCTTTATATAAAAAGTTTGCCGCCCCCTGGTCCGCTGGATGAAGTGCAGACACCTCACCAGAGCCTTCCAGCTTCTCTGTGATGTAACCTGCACCTCCCTCCCCAACCTACAGTCCCACAGACTTCACAAGCACAGCCCCACCGGCCACTTCCATGGGCTCAGTGCCTTAAATGAAGCACACAGCTTCACACTTTCCCGCTTCTGTACGTGCTGTTCTTTCTACCCACCTCACCACACAAACACTCCTTCGTCCTTCCAAGACTCAATTCATGTTCCTCCCCACCTGTGAGATGCTGACAACCAAACCTCACCCGACCCCCACACTGCGCTAAACTCATCTGTATCCCAATTATCTGTATACAGCACTGATTCTCAAACTTCTTGCTTCCAGCACCACCACGAAGGCTCATGAGACCCCCAGAGTGGCGGACAGGGTGCCAGGCAGAGAGAATGGACATTTTCTAACAAGTTTCAAGGCCGATGCTGCTGCACAGGATCAATACCGGTTGACTTCTGTGTCCCCCACCCCAATCACCAGTGAATTTTTTGAGGATGGGCCCTAGTTTATTCATGTTTGAATCATCCCAGCCTCACCTGGTTCCAGGAATTCCTGGAATATGGCAGAAACTCAGGATTAGCTATCTGTGGTCTAACCAAATGAGCTTCCTCCTGGAAGTCAATGATTTTCACTCTCAGACAATGAAAGGGAAATTAAGTGGGGAAAGGAGATCTGGCCTTGCAGGAACCAGTGAGGCCAAAGAAATAAATGGAAGTGGCTCTCTGCAGGATGGACGCTTCATGGCCTGCCAAATGCATCCTGAGCTGGGGTTAACTGGAAAGCCCTAGGGTGGAGAGCAGATAGTTCAAGTCAGAAACCGAGGGTACAGCCCAGAGGCAGCACCGACAGGGGGGATGTTCAGGGAGGGCCCTTCCCCCCACAAAGGCCCATCCACTGTCCACTTGAAAAACAAGATTCTCTGTATCAACATCTGATCACATACATCATTAGCATGGGCCTATACTGTTACTAATGATCAACATTTGTTGAGCACTTCCTACTTGTTTAGAATACAAAGGGAGATGAAACCTGGCCCTCAAGAAAACTTAAGTTTGCCACTCAGCATATAAATGGAGAAGGACAGCTAACACAATAAGGTAACATTTACTAAGTGTCCAATACAAACGGTGTCAAAGGGAAACAGTAAATTCTACAGGAGTCCAAGGTGTCCTGTGGGTTTCCCGTCTCTATTCCACTAAGGTACCACAGGTAAACCTCAATCTTAAAGGAAATCAACCCTGAATATTCATTGGAAGGACTGATGCTGAAGCTGAAGCTCCAATACTTTGGCCACCTGATGCGAAGAGCTGACTCAATGGAAAAGACCCTAATGCTAGATAAAGTGACAGCAGGAGGAGAAGGGCAACAGAGGATGAGAGACTTAGATAGCATACCAACTCAATTGGAGAAGGCAATGGCAACCCACTCAGTACACTTGCCTGGAAAATCCCATGGACAGAGGAGCCTGGTAGGCTGCAGTCCATGGGGTCGCTTAGGGTTGGACATGACTGAGGCAACTTAGTAGCAACAGCATACCAACTCAATGGACATGAGTTTGAGCAAACTCTGGGAGACAGTGAAGGCCAGGAAAGCCTGGTGTGCTGCAGTCCATGGGATAGCAAAGAGTCGGACATAACTGAGTGACTGAACCACAGCAAACCTCTATTAGCACCTACACAGGTTTATGACACAGTACTTGTATATTAATATTTATGTGGGTCTTTTGTCTCCTTTATAGGTGTATAAACTCTTCTAGGACAGAAATATTGATTTTTTTTTTAATCCTTATATTTCTACGACCTGACCAAGTCCCTGGCATTACAAGTGTGAAATAAATATTTGATTTAATAATGACTGGGGAATGTGAGTTAAGCTTTCAACCAAGGGCAAGGCTTAGATAAGAAGAGAGGGTTGGGCTTTCCACAAACAGGAAAGGGAGCCAACCAGGTGACTGAAAACTCCAGGCGGCTACAGAAACTTTACGGTCAGAGGCCCCACTGTGTGTTGGTCGCTTCAGTGTCAGACTCTTTGCGACCCCACGGACTGCAACCTGCCAGGCTCCTCTGTCCATGGAATTTCCCAGGCAAGAATATGGAGTGGGTAGTCATTCCCTTCTCCAGGGGATCTTCCCAACCCAGGGATCAAACCTGGATCTCCTGCCCTGCAGGCAGATTCTCTACCATCTGAGCCACCAGAGGCCCAGGAGGGATCATCATACCCCAGGGCTAGTATCACCTTGAGCTGAGAAGGCCAGGCCTTGAGAGCTGGTCTTTAGTCCTCTAGCCTTTTAAACTGTAATACAACCCTACAGGAAGCGGCCCAAACCTTGAGTGCTTTAATCTGGGAAATCACTTCCGAGATTCTTATCTCCTGATCTATATTTTCCTTTGCCCCTTTTTCCTGCTGATGCCACATTAGGAGGAAAAACTGAAATCCAGAGAAAGAATCCTAATTTAACACTGAATTGATACTTTATGCAGATACAGACAAATCTGGGGGGTTTCAGCTGGTACTCAGAGTTCCCCACCACCAAATTGGAAAGTACTTAAAGCCAGGAATTCCTCCTCTTGCACAGCTCCTCGGATATGACCAAGTGACACACACATTTGGAATGTCAGCATTCTGGTAGCCGAGTCCATTCCGGACCAGTTGAATCCTAGTCCGTTCGAAGGCTGGGACAGTTTAAAGACGGATCACGCCATAGCCCACGACCCAAACAGAGTGGAGAGGGCATGAACAGATGATTTAAACAGAAAAGCAGACCAGTCCTGCTCCGTTCCCTGCCCAAGCTCCACATCTGCTCAACAGAAAGGAAGTTATTCTAGAAACACAGTTTTCAACAAACTCATCTGTGAGGCACCTGTGAAGGCCCCTACATCCTCTATGTCCTATATTCTGGATCTGAACTGCTGGGCTCTAAGTCTCTAGTTTAAAAAGATGTTTTTGTACTTAACCTCTTTCAGAGGAGTCTGGGCTGGTCAAAGTCCCCAGAAACTAAAACGAGAGACTCTTCCTGAGTCTAGCTGCAGTGGCACACGGGCTCCCCGGAGGAGCTAACAGAAGAGATAAATGCAAGAACTGGATGAAAAACAGAGCTCTCCACTCACATAGCAGGATGCTCAGCAGATACTTCAGGTGTTGCAGACAATAAATGACTTGACCCAGGGAGACCTAGAAGCCAAAGACATTCTCACAAGTGCAATCAATTCAGAAATTACAAACACACATGTGAAATGCTAAAACATTAGGGAGAGGATTCACTGTCGTCTTTAAGTATATGAGGCACTACTTGGGCAACTTGAGATATGTTTTAGCATTTTTGGCAAATCGCAGGCCAATAAGAAGGCACTCTTTAATGGACCAGGAGCAAATGCATATCATTTGTATATCTGGACTGTCCTCCAGAGCTGGCTCCATGTTTCTCGTCCCACCTCTGTGGGGCCCCTCAGGAGAAGCTCAGTTGTGTCCGACTCTTTGCAACCCCATGAACTACACAGTCCATGGAATTCCTCAGGCCAGAGTACTGGAGTGGGTAGCCTTTCCTGTTTCCAGGGGATCTTCCCAACCCAGAGACTGAACCCAGGTCTCCCGCACTGCAGGCAGATTCTTTACCAGCTGACTGATGGTAAAGCATCTGCCTATAATGCGGGAGACCCGGGTTTCATCCCTGGATTGGGAAGATCCCCTGGAGAAGCAAATGGCAACCCACTCCAGTACTCTGGCCTGGAAAATTCCGTGGATGGAGGAGCCTGGCAGGCTATAGTCCATGGGGTTGCAAAGAGTCGGACATGACTGAGCAACTTCACTTTGCTTCTTTCTTCAGGAGAAGCCCCTCAGACCACTTCGGCCAGGCTCTCTAGGCCAGCCACCCACTGGGGGCCACAGAAAGAGCTGCAAAGGTCAGGGGATGGGGAGCAGAAGGGCCAAGTTCTCTCTCTGTTTCGCCCCTGCATCCAGGCAACAGGACTGTCTCCCCTTTCCCCTTCAGCGCCCGGTCTTGGTACCCGAACACCCTTTATTGGTTCCTACAGTGCCACCTACCACTCTTAAGTAATTCGGGGACATTTCTTCATTATAAGCCATTGAGTTGAATTGTTTCCTGCCAGGCCCCTGTCTGATACAAGGACCGTACAGCATTTTACATCTATAAAAAACGTCTCGACTCCCAAAGGTAGGTCCTTTGCCACCTCCCACGTTGCTCGTGAGGACCCTGAGGCTCCAGATGGTAGAATACCAGCTGACAAAGTTACAAAGGAAGTTTTCTGGCAGACCAGGAATTACCCGCAAGTCAGTCTAACATCTAAAAGGCCCTTGAAAGCTTGAGGGAGAAAAATACATCAAGCTTCCAAACCCTCAAACCACATTGTTTATGGTTTGGGATTCTCCCTCGGCCTAAATAAGCCAGCTGAGGTATTGCCCTTCATGTGGGTCTTCTACCAAAAGTCACTGTGATTGGACCCATCTAAAGGGCAACAGGGTTCCCTAAGATCTAAGAGATCACAGGTGCGCCTTCCTTGTCGATGGCCCCCATTTTTCCTTCAGAGTACCCCCAAATCCCTCCCCTCTCAGTCTTTTTTTCTTTCTCATAAATTAAAACCAGAATTCCTTTGCCAGAAATCCAGGAAACTGGGGATGAGGGTGAAGGCAGTTACAGGGCACTTAATAACATCCATCCTAGGTACCTCTCAGCCATCAATCTCCAGGATCTATTAACAATCTATCTCTTTCCATACAAAGAAAAAACCAAACAAACCCTCCCTGGATTCCTCCTCTCTCTAGTTGTGCTGCACTGCTGCAAATGGAAACTGCAATTAAAATAAATTGTGACGGAGGGTAGAGGGGTTAAGTATCAAACAAACTCCCCAGAAAGGAAATTTAGCTCTGAGTTAGATTTCATTTCAGGGCTAGAGAATTTGCTATTATTGCTGCCTTTGCAGGTCCCTGGCAGTCACTACATCCTCACTACAAGAACAGGCACTGGCAGCTACAAAAAAAAAACTCTCTTGACCTTCAGGATTTCACAACTGAGGAGAAGGCAACTGTCGGATCAGCTGGAGTTCTCAATCAGAGCCTTAAAGGGGGCCAGGTAGAAGGGTGGCTCAGAAAACAGCATTCGAGTAAGGCAATCATCCAGCCCTCACTTCCTCATTGCTGAAGGAATGGGAGTGGAAAGTGCAGCAGGTATCCTCTTGGGTGAAGGAAAGAATTTTTTTTTTTAAAGTTCACTAGGGAGGGAATAGGCAGAGGAAGAAAACTGGGTGAAAACTCAGCAGGAAACAGGAGTCTGCGGCCCTCTTCCAGGACGCCTTACCCAATTCCACTTAAATAACATACAGCTGACCCTTCAACCACACAGGTGTTCAGCTGCCTATAATTTACAGACAGCCCCTTGTAGCCTCCGGTTCCTAGACTCTGCAGATTTAAGCAGCTTCAGTACTGGCACAGCGCTGTAGTACTATTACAAAATATCCACATGTAAGTGAATCCATGCAACTCAAACTTGCGTTATTCAAGGGTAAACTGTGTATTTACTGGCTCACTACGAAACACAGGGCAGATATAGCCTGTAGCATCTAGAGAGACCAAAAAAATGGGTTAAGAGCCTCAAGGCTTAGGGAGATTTCTTACCTGGAATTACTGTTTGTTGCCATTTTCAGTTTCAGTCCAAACACCTGCAGCAGCCTCTCTCTCCTCCCAATAACCTGTCCTACTAGGGAGCCTGGACCCTCGAGGACGGACTGACTGAATAAACCACGGTCTTCGGGAAACCACAGCATCCTGTGTCCCTCCTCCCTTGCGGATGGAGATCGCACACGGTACAAAATAACTGCCAACCCGATTTTCCAAGCCTCGCTGCCCGAAAAATCCGAATCTCTCATCCCCAAACTGTAGGCTACTGCTTAGACATCACTCGGGCTTACTTTTAAGTAGAGGCTCATCTAACTTAAAAATAATGAAGACTTGAGTGCGCTGACGGAAGGAACACGATTTCATTTATCAGAAGGTTTTAGAACTGGCTTACAGGAAAGAAGGCAACCCCAAACTTCAAACAAGACAAAAAAGTTTATTCGAACCTGCTGTGCAAGGTATACCCTTTTTCGTTCCCATACTTAGAGGAGAAAAATATGAACTCAAACAAACAAAACTCCACCTGTCTAGTCTGAGGCAGGGAAATCTGCATGGGGGCGGGGACGGAGGTAGATAACATCCCCCTCCCCACCTCCCCCGGCCTCCCTCCCGCTCCGGCTCGGGCAGGGGGCCGGCGCTCCCGCCCCAGCCGCGGCCTGGCCGCCGGCCCGCAGTTACCTGGTCCAGCGGGATGCCCAGGAGCTCGCTGAGCGGGTGCAGACAGGTGGAGCCCGTGGTGCGGTAGGACAGGCTGGACCGCGGCTCCGCTGCCATCCTGCATTTTCGGGAGCAGCCGCCCCCAGCCCCGGCCCCCGGCTCGGCGTCCTCCCTCCCGAGTGCGCGCGGGCGGCCGTCCCGAGGGCCGCGCGCGGCCACCGGACTCCCGGGGACCGAGCTGCGAGCCGGAGGACGAGACGCGGCGCAAAGTCTCGGGGCGCAAAACTTGGCGTTCGGCGCTGCGGCCACGGGCGCGGTGGGAGGGCCGCGGCCCAGCGCGCTCGGCTTCCCGCTCCCCTCCTCTCGCCGCTCATTGGCCCGGCCGCCCGGGACGGCCCGCAGGAGGAGGGAGGGAGGACGGCGTGGGGACCGGAGCCCGGCCCCCGAGCGCCACCCGGCCCGCCCCGCCCGGGGCGCCACCGCCGCGCCCCGCGCCCGGGGTTGCGCAGCCCCCGGGGGCGGGAGGAGCCAATGCTCTTCCTCCTCCCGAGCTCCCCATCCTCTCTCCCCGCCATCCGAAAACCACCTCCTCCCGGGTCACCAGGCGGGCGCCGAGCTCTCGGGAGCACCCTGGCCACACCCTATTTTGGTTTCGCTGCAGTCTCAGCACCCCCGCCCTCCCAGTTCCCGTTCGGGTGAAGGTTTCCTGCGCTTTCCCTGCGGCCAAGAGTTCATCTGCCCCGGGCTGGAAACCCAAGGACACCCCGATGCTCCCAGCCAGCGCCCCATCACCCACCCCTTCTCTCTCTCTCTCCTTACATTCCTGTGGGCACGCATAGTTTCCTACACCCTGAGTTTGTGTCGCAGAAGCTCAGACGCTAGGACTGCTAGCTTCTGACCTTGGATGTTCGGCCCCCCGTGGACTGTAAATTCTTTTCGCCCCTGTAAGAAACCGTGCTACTGTGATCCTCTGTGCTTTCTGATTACTTTTTTGCCAGCACCGGTTCGAAAAGGGGGTAGCTGGCCCCTTCACTTCTTTGTCCCCGGAAGTGTATCACTGGTCCTTGGGAAACTTTTTCAGTTGATACAGAGGTTTTGAGAATCATAAAAGTCTTGCTCTTTCCAGGAACTACTGTAATGTTTGCTGACGAAGAAGACTTTCAGGAAAGCAGTGTTGAAATCAAATGGGTAGAAAACAAAAAAAAAAAAGTGAATTGGCGTCAATCCCCAGGCTTCACCAGGTAACCAGGCTCAATACTTTGCATTAGCAGTTTACCTGAGAACGGGCACTGAGCCACCCAGCCAAGGAGTAGTTGGTGGAGAAACCAACCAAACGGGGGCAGTCCCTCTAGAGCAGAACTAACTGTCCTCAATGTGACCTTCAGCTTCCAATCCAACTGAAGGCCTATCGGACACTCCTAACACCTTTTCCTCCAAGGCTAAGCCTCACTCTGGCCTTATGGAAGAGTTTCATCACCAAAACCTGCAGGGAAGTTTAGATGGTCCGGCCAGTTCCTCAACTCTTGTCCTCTATTGAGGGGCAAAACATGTCCCAGCCACCACTCCTGGTCCCCATGAAGATTCTATAGGAGGCCACTATCACCACTCCTTTACTCACACAGTGTACACACTCTCACACACAGGCATATGCTTGAGGATCAATGAGGCTGTGTGTGTCCGTGCTAAGTCGTCTCAGGCGTGTTCGACTCTTTGCAACCCTATGGACTGTAGCCCACCAGGCTCTTCTATCCACGGGATTCTCCAGGCAAAGAATGGGAGAATCCCTACTGAAATGGGTTGCCACGCCCTCCTCCAGGGGGATCTTTCCAACCCGGGATTTGAACCCACTTCTTCTGGTCTGCAGGTGGATTCTTTCCCATTAATGTTACCTGGGAAGCCCCAATAAGCTGCTGCTGCTGCTAAGTCAGTTTAGTCGTGTTCCACTCTCTGCCACCCTATGGACAGCAGCTCACCAGGCTCCTCCATGCGTGGGATTCTCCAGGCAAGAATACCGGAGTGGGTTGCCATTTCCTTCTCCACCATTGAGCTAGACAGGCTTACTAAATATCACACAGTTCTAGAAACTGAACAGAATGGAAACAATGTTCCTTTTATCTTCAGCAAGATGACAGCTTACATGAGGTGTTTGAGGGCAGAAGGAGTTTGAAAGCACAGTCAAAAAAAATAAATAAATCAGCACTTAAGTGTGAACTGCTAGAAAGGAAAAGTAGGCCAGTTTGGGTGGTGTTTATGAAGAAAATGCTCAGACCACTCACAGTTTTCCACAAAGCTATGTTCTTCAAACTTCAAAAAATAGCCCTCACGCTGGCATAGGTTTAAAAACAGAAGGTTAGCTCTACCTGGATTTTCTTCTCAACAAAACACAGATTATCATCTAGTCTAAAATTTACCCTTAAAAAGGCAGGAACTATGCTTAGATCTTGAAAACAAAACATTACAGAACTTAAATCTTAATAATCCTGTCCTACTGATACTGTAGTACAATTAATGCTCAGAAAACTCAGGAGACACAGCATCAAGAGAAGGGATCAGTTACACTGTTGGTGGTGGTCGCTCAGTCGTGTCCAACTCTTTGCAACCCCATGGACCGTAGCACGGCAGGCTCCTCTGTCCATGGGATTCTCCAGGCAAGAATACAAGAATGGGTTGCCATGCCCTTCTGCAAGGGATCTTCCTGACCCAGGGATTGAACCTGCATCTCCTGCACTGCAGGCAGATTCTTTACCATCTGAGGCATGGGGGAAGCTCCAATTAACACTACAGGTTAATTCAGTTGGGTGCTGGAGGATGGGATATGATTCCAAGATGCACCATGGACTCATCACTCTTTTTTCCTTCCCCTTTGTTTCCATCCTCTGTGAATCATACATTCATCATAATAATTATTATATGTTACATATACCTCTAAAAAGCTTTCTCATTTGCTAGTGACAATATCCCATGTGGTAGTTATTATAATCTCTATTTTACAAATGAGAAAACTGACGTTTGGGGAGTTTAAGTATCTTGATTGTGTTCAGGGAGGTTGAATAAAACATTCCTATCTGATTCCAGAGCCTGGGCTCTCAGTCATTATGCCATTTGCCTCTTTTAAAACAAAGCATTTCTCTCTCTATCAGGAGGCCTGCTCACATACCCACAGGCCTGTCATTCCTATGGGCAAAACATTGCATTTACTGTTCAAAACTGAGGTGGCTGGGGTGATGCTACAGGCACTTTGTCTCACCTGTTTTCTATCTGCAGTAAAATGAGGCTTGATATCAAGGTCAAGTTTTTAATCTCCTTTATGAAGCTATGCTCAGAATGTGAAGTCATCCAGAAGACCCAGCACTTATCCTGATGACTGGTCTAAAATTAAAGGCCAGACAAAAAAGACCTGATAAAGAATCTGGCATGTTTCAGGGAGGCAGCTTGATGCTATCGACTGATGAAAATCCAACACCAGTCTCATGCCAACCCAGACCCAAGCCAAATATAAACAACAAAATTAAATTGAAATCATCCTCAAAATTTACGAAGGTATAACTCCCTCAAGAAGATAGATCTCATGATTCAATAAAAAATAATTACCACAAAAACTAACTAAGCCATCTAAAAGATATAACCCAAATAAAAATAAATTACCATGCTAATAATACCACATATTTGTGTAATGATATTCTGTATTCACAGAGAACATTCATTTATATCATCCCCTTTGATCCTCCCACCAACTCTAGGAGGTTGAAAAGGCAGGTGTTACCACTTTTATTATTATGTCATCATCTCCATTTTTGTTCATGAAAATATGAAGTTTCTGGTAACTTGCAGCTAGCTTATCCACCTAGTAACCTGCAAAAGTAGGATTCAAACTTAGCTATTCCATTGTTCTTTTTTATCACACAGAAATCTTTTTTATTATACCAGGAGTCCACCTTCAGGAAAACAGCAGAAATTGTTGCCTGCCAAGGGGATTCAACTCCATGCCTTAATATTTGAGATCTGATCGGGAGAATGGTCTAGAGTGACCCACGATGGGTACCGCTCTTGCTTTTTAATCTGTGTCCTTAAGCATCATCCACACAAAATTGTAGGGAATTTAGATTTTGCAATCAGTGCTTCACTTCTTCACGTTTTTAGCTCAACCATTCTGCACTGGCTTGAAGCATCAATTGACACCTACCTGCCTAACTTATTTTCTGAGTTGCAATCACAGTTGAACATTATTTTCACATTTGTACATGTTCAGAAAATTAAGAAGTTAATATGACTGAACACATGCCAGATTTTTCTCCTACTGTTTCATAACATAGCATTTTCTCCCAAGAATAGTAATACCATTTAGTCATTCAAAATAAATCAACACAAATCCTCTCAGCCTGCTAATCTCTGTACTTACATCAGGGAGATGCTGTAAAGACAAAAGAATCCAAAATAATATGTCAGCCTCTGAGAGAAACCAGTTATGAGAAATACAAAGCAGAAGTTGGTCACTGATAAGCAAATGCAGAAATAAAACCTGCTACAAAATGCCATTAACTAAAAGTACACAGAACAATAAATATGTTTGTACAATTCCTGAGTAGGCAGGACTGGAGCCTAAAACACAGGAAAGGAACAGATAATGAAAGTCTAAAGAGCCTAGCCTTTCGGTTCAGGTTAGTTCAGTCGCTCAGTCATGTCTGACTCTTTGTGACCCCATGAGCTGCAGCATGCCAGGCCTCCCTGTCCATCACCAACTCCTGGAGCCACCCAAACTCATGTTGGTGATGCCATCTCATCCTCTGCCATCCCCTTCTCTTCCTGCCCTCAATCTTTCCCAGCATTAGGGTCTTTTCAAATGAGTCAGCCCTTCACATCATGTGGACAAAGTATTGGAGTTTCAGCTTCAACAATAGTCCTTCCAATGAACACCTGGGACTGATCTCTTTTAGGATGACTGGTTGGATCTCCCTGCAGTCCAAGGGACTCTCAAGAGTCTTCTCCAACACCACAGTTCAAAAGCATCAATTCTTCGGTGCTCAGCTTTCTTTATAGTCCAACTCTCACATCCATACATGACTACTGGAAAAACCATAGCCTTGACTAGACAGACTTTTGTTGGGAAAGTAATGTCTCTGCTTTTTAATATGCTATCTAGGTTGGTCATAACTTTTCTTCCAAGGAGTAAGCATTTTTTAATTTCATGGCTGCAATCACCATCTGCAGTGATTTTGGAGCCCCCCAAAATAAAATCTCTCACTGTTCCCACTGTTTCCCCATTTATTTGCCATGAAGTAATGGGACCAGATGCCATGATCTTAGTTTTCTGAATGTTGAGGTTTAAGCCAACTTTTTCACTCTCCTCTTTCACTTTCATCAAGAGGCTTTTTAGTTCCTCTTCACTTTCTGCCATAAGGGTGGTGTCATCTGCATATCTAAGGTTATTGATATTTCCCCCGGCAATCTTGACTCCAGCTTGTGCTTCTTCCAGCCCAGGGTTTCTCATGATGTACTCTGCATATAAGTTAAATAAGCAGGGTGACAACATACAGCCTTGACGTACTCCTTTCCCTCTTTGGAACCAGTCTGTTGTTCCATGTCCAGTTCTAACTGTTGCTTCCTAACTTGCATACAGGTTTTTCAAGAGGCAGGTCAGGTGATCTGGTATTCCCATCTCTTTCAGAATTTTCCACAGTTTATGGTGATCCACACAGTCAAAGGCTTTGGCATAGTCAATAAAGTAGAAATAGATGTTTTTCTGGAACTCTCTTGCTTTTTTGATGAGCCAGTGAATGTTGGCAATTTCATCTCTGGTTCCTCTGCCTTTTCTAAAACCAGCTTGAACATCTTGAAGTTGATGGTTCACGTATTGCTGAAGCCCGGCTTGGAGAATTTTGAGCATTACTTTACTAGAGTGTGAGATGAATGCAATTGTGTGGAAGTTTGGGCATTCTTTGGCATTGGAATGAAAACTGACCTTTTCCAGTCCTGTGGCCACTGCTGAGTTTTCCATATTTGCTGGCATATTGAGTGCAGCACTTTCACAGCATCATCTTTCAGGATTTGAAATAGCTCAACTGGAATTCCATCACCTCCACTAGCTTTGTTCGTAGTGATGCTTCCTAAGGCCCACTTGATTTCACATTCCCAGATGTCTGGCTCTAGGTGAGTGATCACACCATCGTGATTATCTGGGTCGTAAAGATCTTTTTTGTACAATTCTTCTGTGTATTCTTGTCACCTCTTCTTAATATCTTCTGCTTCTGTCAGGTCCATACCACTTCTTTCCTTTATTGAGCCCATCTTTGCCTGAAATGTTCCCTTGGTATCTCTAATTTTCTTGAAAGAGATCTCTAGTCTTTCCCATTCTATTGTTTCCCTCTATTTCTTTGCATTGATCACTGACAAAGGCTTTCTTAGCTCTCCTTGCTATTCTTTGGAACTCTGCATTCAAATGAGTATATCCTTTTCTCTTTTGCTTTTCACTTCTCTTCTTTTTTTTTCTTATTTTTATTTATTTTATTTTTTTAATTTTCTTTACTTTATTGTGTTGGTTTTGCCATACAATGACATGAAACTGCCATGGGTTTACATATGCTCCCCCTCCAGAACCCCCCTCCCTCCCCCCTCCCAATTCCCTCCCCCTGGGACATCTCGGTGCACCAGCCCCAAGCATCAATCCTGGGCTGGCGATTGATTTCACATATGGTAATTAACATGTTTCAATGCCATTCTCCCATATCCTCCCACCCTTGCCCTCATCCACAGAGTCCACGTGTTTGTTCTATACATCTGTGTTCCTTTTGCTATCTCGCATGCAGGGTTCTCGTTACCATCTTTCTAAATTCCATATATATGCGTTAGTATACTGTATTTTTGTTTTTCCTTCTGGCTTACTTCACTCTGGATAATAGGCTCCAGTTCCATCCACCTGAGTAGAACTGATTCAAATGAATTTTTTTTTTTAATGCTGAGTAGTATTCCATTGTGTATATGTACCACAGCTTTCTTATCCATTCGTCAGTTGATGGGCATCTAGGTTGCTTCCATGTCCTGGCTATTGTAAACAATGCAGCGATGAACATTGGGGTACACGTGGCTCTTTCAATTCTGGTTTCCTAGGTGTGTATGCCCAGAAGTGGGATTGCTGGGTCATATGGCAGGTCTATTTGCAGTTTTTTAAGGAATCTCCACACTCACTTCTCTTCTTTTCACAGCTATTTGTAAGGCCTCCTCAGACAGCCATTTTGCTCTTTTGCATTTCTTTTTCCTGAGAATAGTCTTGATTCCTATCTCCTGTACAGTGTCACTAACCTCTGTCCATAGTTCATCAGCCACTCTATCAGATCTAGTTCCTTAAATCTATTTCTCACTTCCACTGTATAATCATAAGGGATTTGATTTAGGTCATACCTGAATGGTTTAGTGGTTTTCCCCACTTTCTTCAATTTCAGTCTGAATTTGGCAATAAGGAGTTCATGATCTGAGCCACAGTCAGCTCCCAGTCTTGTTTTTGCTGACTGTATAGGGCTTCTTTATCATTGGCTGCAAAGAATATAATCTATCTGATTTCAATGTCGACCATCTGGTGATGTGTATGTGTAGAGTCTTCTTTTGTGTCGTTGGAAGAGGGTGTTTGCTTTGACCAATGCATTCTCTTGGCAAAACTCTATTAGCCTTTGCCCTGCTTCATTCTGTACTCCAAGGCCATTCTCCAAGTTCATTCTGTATTCTGTACCCAGCCTTTAGAGCAAAGCAAAACTGGAAATGAAAACCAGAACTACTTTTTACTGGTTATGTTACTGAGTAGGTTAGTTATCATCATATCTCAGCTTCTTGCTTTACAACATGGAAATAAGAATTACAGTCTCTTATCACTGGTAAGGACTGAAGAAAAGATTATATGTGAACTAAACCGTTACGGAGTAATTGTTAAAAAGAATGCTAAAACTGCTCAATAGAAGCTTACCCTCTAAAAGCTAACATTTTAGTTTTAACTCTAGTCTTTTGGGAAGAAGAGATTTCTAAAATGGATCACAAGTGTCCCTGCTTACTTAAATGGAGTTAGTGATCATAACTGAATTTTTACTGGTGAATCAAGAACCCAGTATTCATCCTGCAATACAGTGATGACATCCTGGAGTCCACTGACTTGTTAAGAGCTTGTCCAGGCACTAAATTTCACCCAAAGAGATAAACTTTTTCAGTTACTGTGTCTACTTCCTAGTTTTTCAATTTCCTCTCATAGTTCAGCTGTTGCTTCCTTGACAGCTGTTTTGGTTCTACTATGAGTTAAGGGCTGGAGAAGGAAAGGGCAATCCACTCCAGTATTCTTATCTGGAGAATCCTATGGACGGCGGAGTCTGGTGGGCTACAGTCCATGGGGTCGCAAAGAGTCAGACACGACTGAGTGACTCTGAGCACTTCACTCCTCATTCTATTGCCTGATTACTGGGCCCAGTGATAATACCAAGCACAACGATGCTTTCGAATGCAGAGATGGCTGGTTTCCTGGCCATCATGCAGCCAATGGTACTCGTGACTTCTCACTTAAATCCCCATGACCCAGCTTGTTCAGAGCCTGTGTGGCCATGAGTGTCAGCACATCTGATGTGCTGGCCAGCCCTAAATGCTGACTGTACAGTGTAGTCTCTTCTTTATAGAACTATAGTAGGTATTTGTCTCTATTCCCTAAGCCTTCCCTACACTCCAATTGTGCCATTTCTGCAACTTCCATTCACTTCGAAACAATTCCCATCACTACTGGTCAATCACTTCAGAGTATCTATCTCAACCACATACTAACAGGTGCTCATTTCAATGATCTCCAAGCAAGGAGCATCAGGCTCCACTCACGACAGGACAGCTTCTGGGTTCACAGTGCATCCTTCAGAACTAGCTTTCCCCAGACTCACTTGGGGAAACAGTGCTTTTGCTTGTGAAGACTGAGTTGACATCCAGCACATATTTATCGTTTATAAGAAACTATTATTATTTAATAGAGCTATTATTTAGTAAAGCACCATATTAGGTGCTTGGGATACACATCAACTATAAACAGGCAAAAAACCCCTCCCCTAGTGGAGCTTATACTCTAAAAGGTGAAGACATAGCAAAACATTTGAGACCCTATTTTCAGTCTTTTAGATATATCAGAAATGGGATTGCTGGATCATGTGTGTGTGTGTGTGTGTGTGTGTGTGTGTGTGTGTGTGTGTGTTAGTCACTCAGTCATGTCTGACTCTTTGCAGTTCCATGGAATGCAGCCTACCAGGCTCCTCTGTCCATGGGATTCTCTAGGCAAGAATACTGGAATTGGTTGCCACTGCCTTCTCCAGGGTTGCTGGATCATATGGCAATTCTATTCTTAATTTTTTGAGAAACCATCATATTTTCCATAGCAGCTCTGCCACTTTACAACCTCACCAACAGTGCACAAGGCTTCCAATTTTTCTCCATTCTTGCCAACACTTTTTATCTTGTTTCGTTTTTATTCAACAGTAGCCATCCAAATAGGTGTGATAATCTCATTGTGGTTTAGACCCACATTTCTCTGATAGTAATGTTGAGCGTCTTTTCATAGGCTTGTTAGCCATTTTACATCATCTTTAGAGAGATGTCTCTTCAAGTTCTTTGCCCACTTTTGGGTGAGATTATTTGATTTTTTTCGCTGTTGAGATGTAAGATTTCTTTATATATTCTGGATATTATCCCTCTTATCAGATATATGACTTTCAAATATCTTTTCCCATCCAATCTGTTGTCTTTTCACTCTGTTAATTGTGTCCTCTGAGGCACAAAAGTTTTGAAGCCTGATGTAGTCCCATTTTTTTCTTTTTAATTTTGTTGCTTGCCCTTTTTTATTGTATCTAAAAAATCATTGCCATGTCCAATGTCATAAAATTTTTCCCCTATGTTTTCCTTTAGCTCTCTATTAATAGTTTTAGGTCTTATGTTTATGTTTTTTCTCATTTTGAGTTAATTTTTGGATATAAGATAAGATAAAAGTCCAACTTCAGTTTTTTTGGCATATGGATTTCCAGCTTTTCAACAGTTTTAGATTGTCCTTTTCCCACCAAGTGGTCTTAACATCCGTGTCAAAGACCATTTGACCATATCTGTGAGTTTATCCGAGTTCCCTCATTTTTAATGTAAAACAATGGAACTATCTCTTTGCTTACCATCCTCTTTAAAATCCAGCCTATAAAAGGGCTTATTATTTTCCTACATAGAGACATTTTCTTCAAAAAGAGATTCTCCTACCAGTTGTGAAAATTTTAGATTTTCCCTCAACTGTCATACCTACAAACCCAGTCTTCCTCAGCTACAGTTTCCATGAATGGGTTTGAGAAATAAAACTGCCCTGCAAACATTCTAAATTTTTTAAAACTGTATTTATTGAGAGATACATTTTATATGTAAGTATAATAATATATTGTTATTATTATGTATGTGTTTGTATATATAGGGGGTTGGCCAAAAAGTGTGGGGTTTTGCATAAGATCTTATAGGAAGCACCGAATGAAATTTTTGGCCAATCCAATATATATCTATACATATATAATTTAACTAAAAACAGACCAATGCATGTTGGTTGCATGCATGTTAAACAACACATCTTTAAAAGATAAACGCATGTTACCACAACTCTTATAATAGAACATCAAAAACATCATCAGCAGTGCTCTCCAAACCAAGGCTTGCTCTCATCTCATCTTCCCACCCTACTCAGGTACATAAGGACTTTTGTGGGTACCTAAGCATCTACGAGTTAATGTAAATTATTTCTGCTGCTGCTGCTGCTAAGTTGCTTCAGTCGTGTCCGACTCTTCATATCCCCATGGACTGCAGCCCACCAGGCTCCTCCATCCGTGGGATTTTCCAGGCAAGAGTACTGGAGTGGGGGGCCATTGCCTTCTCCAAAATTATTTCTAGATACCCAAATTTCATATATACTCTTGCAAAAACAAATTTGCCTGGGAAAGTCTTGAGTTCACAATAGTCCTCTCACACCTGATCAAAGCATCTACTGCAAATCTCACAGTGTATCAGGGTCCTGGGTGTGAACCCTTCTCATCTCCAAATGGGCCAGGTCTCCTGAGGATTAAACAAGACTCCATAAACCCACAGGGCTTTCTTAGTTCCCATTTTATGCATATTTCTGTTAATGGCAAAGCATGAATTTTAGAGTTAACTATGTCAAGATTTTCTGACATCAGATCTATGGTAGTGATGAAAATGAAGGTGGCAGCAATAATATTCCACCTCTTTCTTCCCCAGCTCGTTTTCAGAGAATGAGGAAGAGTACAGGGCAAGAAAAGCAATTAAGCATGGGTAAGAAATACTCAACACTAGGGCTTCCCGGCAGGCCAAGTGGTTAAGACCCTGTGCTTCCACTGTGTGGGGCATGGATTTAATCCCTGGTTGGGGAACTAAGATCCCACATGGCGCATGGCCCAGAAAAAGCAAGAAAGGAGGGAAGGAGCGAAGGAAGGGAGAGAGAGAAAAAGAAAGACTCAGCAGTGAAAACTTGAGGGTTTTTTTTAATGTATTTAAAAACAAGAATTTCTTTTTAGCTATTTTCAGTACTCTTTCCTAGGGTGTGTCATTTGCTGGAAATAAAAACATGTTGATCAGCTGAAGAAGCAGAATGACTATGATTCTTTTCAATGTTACTGGAATGTTTCCTGGGACTGCCAAAATTCTCAGGATAACTTTGGGTAAAATCCAAAAGTAAAACTTTTTTTCTCCCATTTTTGTATGTAGTACTCAGTATGGTAATTAAAGCCTATTTTTATCAATTATATTATAAATTTTTTGTAATTACAGTGATTCCTATTATTTTATCCATTAAAATGTTTATGATTTTCTATCTCCTATCAATAGTCCCACCGGTTCTTACCAGTATAAACTGTTCTCTTTACTAAAAGCATAGAAGAGCATGATTCTTCTTATAAAATGATTTATTTCTAAAGACAGCTATACTTCAAATTTAAATAAAGCAAAAAAGGATTTTTTCCAATAAATTTTACTTTTTATATTTAATGATATCAACATTTATAAATATATTTAAGAAGGGCTTCCTTGGTGACTCAGTGGTAAAGAATCTGCTTGCAATGCAGGAGATGGGGATTCAATCCCTGGGTTGGGAAGATCCCCTGGAGAAGGAAATGGCAACCCACTCCAGTATTCTTGCCAGGAAAATCTCATGGACAGAGGAGCCTGACTGGCCACGTTCCATGGATCACAAAGAGTTGGACAGGACTGAAGTAACTGAGCACAATACTAATTACAAAGATAACTCAATCTAGAAGAATTATTTTCTAGAAGAATTGATTTTAATCTTAGAGCCTTATGACCAGAAAATGAGATAAATGTTAAGATTACATTATATGCATATTTTGTTTTGAATAAGTATGACAGGATAATTAATAGAAGACTTTCAATCATATTAGGACAAAAACTTGTGGAGGAAATAGAATAGACATATTTTTCAAAGAGTTTACCACTGAGCCACCAGGGAAGCCACCCTCACAATTGTTTATCCATTCAACTACTGAAGAATATCTTGGTTGATTTTTTGTTTGTGTAATTTGCTTTATACTTAAGTCTGCCTCATCTAGAATTAATTCCTGGATATGATATGAGATAGAATTCAGGTTTCATTTTTTTTCCATATGGATTATTAGATGTTTCAGAACCTTTTATCAACCTGTTTCCCTTTTTTCTGCTGATCAAGCCCTCTCATATACCAAGTTATTATTTTTGTGTTATCTGTTTTAAGCTCACTATTGCTCTATGTGTCTACTGTGAACCAATACCACAATGTCATAATTACAATTGATGTCTTAAAGTCTTGGAACCTGGAGTGAGATGTTCTATCATATTGTTCTTCAGGAGCATCTGGACAATCTGGGACCTTCTTCTTCCATATAAATTTAGAGCCAATTTGTTAGTTTCATGAAAAACTCCATTGGGTTTTGATTAGAACTGTGTTGAGTCTCTCAATTTGTAGAGAAATTCTCAGTCTGCAGAGAACTGAAATATTTATGATATGTAGAATTTTTGTCCCATGAGTATGGTTTTTCTCTCTGCTTACTCAGACCTTGATGTTTCTGATTAAGTTTTTATTACCATCCATATAAATGCCTTAATCATTTTGATTAGATTTATTCCAGGTACTTCATATTTTCTTTTGCACTAGTAAATGTTCTCTCTTACATATTCTATTTGTTGTAATTTACTTCTGAAATTGATTTATCATCTTATACATGGCTCCCTTTAAAATTTTTATGAATTTACTTATTTGTATATAGATGCATATTTTCTAAGTAGAAAATCATATCATCTTCTTTACAAAGTTACAGTTTATTCCCTCCTCTCTAATCCTTGTATTTCTATTTCTTTTCTTATTCTATTGAGCTGGCTAAAACCTCCAGGACTTTCATATGGAATTTGATAAGACACAGTCCTTCTCCTTGTAGTGCTTTATTTAGGGAAGTAATCAATATGATACATCACGATAGGACATACGAATAAGTTGTATAGAGTACAGGGAAATTGAGTAAGACTACATTTAATTCCTTCCTAGAATACAGAGACCAAGTCCTATACTAATCACTGTAGCTTAAACATATACACTAATGTTTTGCTAACTGAAATCAAATATATAATCATTCACAAAGTCTTCAGACAGGTAGAATATTGTTTTTGAAGTGAAAAGATATATTTTAAAAAATAATAATTTTGTTCATACATATATTGAATATATATTTATAATGCTTTTACCCAACATTATTCCAGACCATACAGCACACTGATGTACAGACAAACACAGTCTGCTCTTAGTTATTAACTAGGATAAGGGGAGGGACTCTGTTTAAACAGTGAAACATTTTTGTGTCAATTGGTTCCTCCAAGAAAATAACAAACATATGGGGCTCATATGTAGCCCATGACAGACACTGTGGAAACAGCATATTGGTTAAAAATTTTGATCATATTGCATTAAAACCTGCTGTCCTGAAACCCTTAACCACTCTTCCTAGTTCTGCCAAATAAAATAAAAAAATATTTTCTTTCATTTGACAGCAGTTAAAGACTGAAAAGAGTCTCTTTTTCCCCCCTCTTATAAGCCTTCATTTCCATAGCTAAACTATTCCTTCAATAATGGTATAATTTTAAGATCTCATACTATTATGAGATCTTAATTACCCTGTTCTTGAGATCCTGTTGTTTGTCCCTATCTGTCTTAAAAACCATTACGGAAGCGAAAAACAGTCTTCCAAGCAAGAGATGACCAATGTCGTATAGATGAAGACTATCATCAACTGTTTCTAGAAGTTAAAAAGATCCCAGCCCATGGCTTCTCCAGTGGTTCGGTGGTTGAAAATCTACCTTGCAATGCAAGGGACACCGGTTTGATCCTTAGTCCAGGAAGACCCTATATGCTATAGTGCAACTAAGCCCATTCACCACAATCACTGAGCCTGCACTCCGGAGCCCATGAGCCACAACTCCTGAAGCCTGAGCACGCTAGAGCCTATACTCGGCAACAAGAGAAGCCAGTGCAATGAGAAGCCCACACACCACAACTAGAGAGTAGACCCCACTCTCTGCACTTCGAGAAAGGACACACATAGAAATCCAAACCCACTGCAGCCAAACAAACAAAAAACATCTCTGCCATACTTAAGTAAATTTACATTATTTCTTTTCATTTTTCAGTATAGTACCCAGACTTACTGTCATACGTTTCAGGAAATCAGATGTCAAATTAATATGAATAAGAATTTCTCTAGATAACCAACAAGGAACTATACTCAATATTCTGTAATAACCTATAAGGGAAAAGAATCTGAAAAACACAGATATATATGTATGTAAAAACTGAATCACTTTGCTGTACACCTAAAACTAACACAACTTTGCAAATCAATTGTACTTCAACTAAAAAAAATTCTCCAAAGAGCCTCTTTCACACAGATAATTGTTAGGCCATGTCTCCCCAATCCTATCCTTGTCAATTAGCTTTTCGATCATATTTTCATTGTTTTTTTTTTTTTTTAGTTGCAAATACCAGACATGTCATTTCAAGCATCCTTAGGCAATTAAAAAATAAACAAGGTGGTGATTTATTGGCTATCAATTAGTCAAATAATTGAAAAGTCCACGAGTATTTGCACCTCAGATACATCTAGATCCAGAATCTCAAGGTTTTTAGGACTGGTCTTTTACTGTCGCTGCTTTTTGTTTTCCTCCATGATGTGCCATTCTCTGCTACCCTCCCCTTAGGATGGCAAGATGGCTGCCAGCAGCTCCACGCTAGTTTCCTGTCCTCTCAGTAACCAGAGGATGCAGTCCTCCCAGCAGGACTCCTAGGATCGAGTCTCATTGGCTCTGAATTGTCACGTGCCCATCTCTGAGCCAAATAAAGAATGTACCACTCTGATTGGCCAGATTATTATCATATGCCCATCTATGGAACTGGAGGCTGAATTTGCACAACACAACCTTTTAACTGAAGGTGAAGGAGGAGTAATTTTCTAAGAAAAAAAAATAGGGTTCTGTTATCAAAACAAGGAGAAATGGATTTTAGGTTTTCAGAAAAACAATCATCCGTTTTAGCTCTAAAACTCAGATATATTTATCCCTATTAAACTGAACCTGTATTTCTATATTCTGATGTGGATGCCTTCACTAACTAGCTGCATTGTTTTGGTTTAATCACTTCAGCCCTTGGAGTACTCATTGTAAAATGAAAAAGGAAAGGTGGTGAAATAATCACTAAAGCTATTTCCACTTTTAATTCCCTCATTCCATGATATGTTTGTTGAGTGCAGGAAATAGGACTTTAAAAAGTATTCTCAAATGTGAAAGTCTGCTATTTGTAGCAATGTAGCTGGGCCTAGAGAATATTAATGCTCAGTGAAAAAAGTCAGACAGAGAAAAACAAATATTCTATGTTATTACTTATATGTAGAACCTAAAAAATAATACAAATGAATGCATATAGCAAAACAGAAAGAGACAGATATAAAAGAAAAACTAGTGGTTACCAATTGGGAAAGGGAAGGGAGTGGGGCAAATTAGGGGTATGGGATTAAGAAATACAAACTACTATGTATAAAACAGATAAGCAGCAGAGATACCATTTACAGCACAAGGAATTATAGCCATTATCTTGTAATAACTTTTAATAGAGTATAATCTATAAAAATACTGAATCACTAAGCTGTACATCTGAAATGAATATATAATAATATTATAAGTCAAGTATACCTCAATAAAAAAAGACAAAATTAAAAAATATTCTCTCAAATGTAAGCAATGATAAAATTAAAATTCCTGTGGCTGTAAGGTTTATCAAGTATGCAAGCTCCATGGGAATCCTTAATTAAATTCTAAAAACCTTCATTGAGTGTCTACCATCAATTAATCAGCAAGTACTCCTCTAAATGGAAAAAGACTCTTGGGAAGTATTCAAGAGAGTAATTCTGATTTCATAGTTGCAAATGTTCACCAAAGTGAGTAGGGGAGGTGGGCATCTTTAAAAATAGTTACAATTGCAGGCTCTAT
The DNA here is from genome assembly GCA_007570785.1 of Antilocapra americana. NCBI lineage: Eukaryota > Metazoa > Chordata > Mammalia > Artiodactyla > Antilocapridae > Antilocapra > Antilocapra americana. The sequence goes on along the minus strand of ML664180.1, from coordinate 7,694,260 downwards.
TTAAGTCAGATTTTTTTAAATTATATTTGGGAAGGGTGGTCAGAGGGAGACAATCAAGCACAAGCAAAATATGATATTGACCTGTAAGAAATAACAGGAAGTCCAAAATCCAGAACTATCTGAGGCTTGCCTTCTGAGATGTGGCATGGTGTAAAGAAAGAAACCAAAAACCTTGAACTCAGACAGAACTGGAAATAAAGGCCACTTCTGTACTTACTATTTACTGCCTTTGGGAATTTGAGCAATTTACTATCCCATTTATTCCCTTATCTGTAAAATGGATATAATGACTTTTCCTGAAGAGAATGTTTGGGTAGGAAAGATCCTCTGGAGGAGGGCATGGCAGCTCACTCCAATATTTCTGCCTGGAAAAACCCATGATCAGAGGAGCCTGGTGGGCTATAGTCTTTGAAGATGTAAAGAGTTGGACATGACAAAAGCAGCTGAGCTCAGGAGAATGAGATTACGCAAGTAAATTTCAGTCACCAAGGAGTCATTCAAAAAATACTCTTCAGTTGTGTCCAACTCTTTGCAACCCTGTGGACTGTAGCCCACCAGGCTTCTCTGAACATGGGATTCTCCAGTTAAGAATACTGGAGTGGGTTGCCATGTCCTCTTCCAGGAGATCTTCCTGACCCAGGAATCCAACCCATGTCTCATACATCTCCTGCACTACAGGGGGGTTCTTTACCACTAGTGCCACCTGGGAAACACAGGAATTATATTAAATGAAAATCAAGATTCAAAAAGATTTCACGCTACCTTGCTATGCGATCTTTCAGTTAGTCAGTTCAGTCGCTCAGTCGTGTCTGACTCTTTGCAACCCCATGGACTGCAACACGCCAGGCTTTCCTGTCCATGACCAACTCCCAGAGCCTGCTCAAACTCACGTCCCATTGAGTCAGCAATGCCATCTCATCCTCTTTCATCCCCTCCTCCTCCTGCCTTCAGTCTTTCCCTGCATCAGGGTCTTTTCCAATGACTCAGTTCTTCTCATCAGGTAGCCAAAGTACTGGAGCTTCAGCTTCAACATCAGTCCTTCCAATGAACACCCAGGACTGATCTCCTTTAGGATGGACTGGTTGGATCTCCTTGCAGTCCAAGGGACTTTCAAGAGTCTTCTCCAACACCACAGTTCAAGAGCATCAATTCTACAACTTTCTTTATAGTCCAAGTCTCAGATCCACACATGACTACTGGAGAAACCATAGCTTTGACTAGACGGATCTTTGTCGGCTTCCTGTTCTTTATAAATGTGATCTTTGGCATGTATTAAACAATTGGAACATCAGTTGCATCATCTATACAATTAAGAGAATTATTTTTACAAATTTTACAGGTTATGTCTTTGGGGGATTGTGATTCTACCCACACAGATTCCAAAACCCATTCTCTTTTCTAATATCATACTCCCTTCTCTCTTTCTCTCCAGTATCCTTTCCAGTTCTCAATGAAGCTTATGGAAAATGGGGGGTGGGGGGGAGTGGTGCAGAGAAGACATGGTCCCTGCAGTTTAGGAGCTTCCAGGGGAGCTGGGGTGAAAGAAGAAATGTCAATTGTTGCACTCAATTTGGGTTTGCAAGTAACAAAGCCCATTATAGACACTGTGGTTATACTTCAGCTTACGAAGTCTCTGGCTGTGGAAACCTACTGCTAACATTTAGTCATGAGAATAACTTTCTAATTTCCTGCACACAAGTGGGGCGGGCATGGAACTGTTGGGGTGTTGGACACCATGGAAAAAATGATGTCCCCGAAGCAGAGGAAGCAGTGGCATGTTCTAGGGTAAAGTCACAGTGGCAGTGAAGACCCAGGGAGGGCAGGTTGACTGAAGGAAAGGCACTGTGGACAGAGTGTGTGAGGCAGCAAGAGGAGAAGGGTCAGGGAGAAACTGCTGTGAGGACAGGGGCCTCATGACGGGCAGAGCTTGGACCGTTCCTCATGAGACTTCGCACAAGAAGCGCCCCCTCAGAATGCCTCCGCTTCAATCATTGTGATGATAGCAAGTCTAGAGAAGGGGGAGAGTCATGGGGACCGAAATAGTCAAAGTCTCAGTGAAGTGATGAGAACTGAAGCAGAGGACTGTTATTGTGGTCGCTGAGAGAGAGCAGTTCAGGGCGGAAGCAACTTCAGAGAAAGGGGTCTGGAGAGGCAGGTGGGCACTCGGGAGAGCCTCTCACAGAGGGCTCCTCCAGCCATGGCTGCCACCTCCATCCCCGAGCCAGGTGTGCTTGAAAAGCATCTTTATCACAACCAGCCCTCTGCGACTCCAAACCCCGAAGCAGGCTCAGACCCTGCCAGTAGCAGAACCTTCAAAGGTACTTGTCAAAAGTGCCAACTTGATAGCTTCGTGGCAGACCTTCCAGAGCAGAGTCGCTGGGAGACCAGAAACCAGGAATCTTCCTTCCGAACAAAATTCCCCGAGGAGATGAAGTTGAAAGCCAGGGAGGCAGGTGACCCAACTCCTTCCCTGCGAGTGAGATCACTGAAAGCAGATTAATGCCTCATCCTCAGGTGAAGGTCAATGAACTGCTCCAACAGGAAGAAGACGGAGAGAAAAACTTTGTTTTCCTGGTACTGTGGTCACTGCAGAAAGCAGCCTTGAGAAATGCAAAGGGGATCGCTAAGAGACATTCAACCTCCTTAGGTATCTCTTCTCAGACCCAAATTTCTGTGGTGCCAACTAGTTGGTAATTTTAAAAGTAGAAAAATAACTGTATTTTGCTCTGAAATGGTTTTACTTCAATCATGCTGTCTTTTCTATAACTATGGGGGAAATCTGTATTAATTGCAGGTAGGGGAAGACTATCTGTCAACAGTATTTAAAAGGAGAGAGGTCCCCTCAAGCATATCGTCATTTATTCACCAACAGCAACTATAAATCACAGATACATTGTCAGAAAAGTAATAACATTGATGCTCACCAGATACAACTAAAAAGGCTTTCACTTAAAAGAAAAGAAAAAGGGCAACAAATGTATGACTATGTCTGCCATTTTTTATTTCAGTCCAGATGAGCTTTTGAATGTGGCCAAAGAATTTGAATGCAATGCAGGAGATGCAGGTTCTATCCCTGGGTTGGGAAGATCCCCTGGAAAAGGAAATGGTAATCCACTCCAGTATGCTTGCCTGGGACATCGCATGGACAGAGGAGCTTGGCGGGCTACACGGGGTCACAAAGAGTCAGATACAACTTAGCGACTGAGCACATGCACGAGCAGGATTCAAAGCCCTTCTGAATCCTTTAAACACTTCTTTGTAGCACCATCCACATAGAGGAAAAATGCTTTCACATTACTGACTTGTACCACACCTATCTAGAGTATTTTGCCTCTAACAGGTGTGGTCTTGGCCACAGTCTTTTTTGTGTTCAAGCCAAGTGAGAAGACTGTGGCTGGAGACCAACCACTTCCATTTTTGGAGCTTCGTCAAGATTAGTTGAGCTACTTTTTCAAACCTAGGCTTCCTCCTATTCAGATGGGCATATAATGGAGATGACTTGCAGGGCTGTAAAGAAATTTCTATTTCTTTCTCCTCCTGTCACTTTAAATTTCATTTCATTGTTTCTTTCTTAGAAGATCCCACCTGTTCTTCAAATTTTCAAGCCAAGACTTGAATCATCTGCTCTCTAAGGGCAATTTTTGTTTAGGTGTGTTTAGCTTTAAACCCAAGTTTACAACCTTGGCTATACATCAGAATCCCCTGGGGGTGGGAGTATAAATCACTGATGCCAGGGCTCTATTCCAGGACAATTAAGGTGAAGTGATTCCCAGTAAGACATAGACAAACGTGTTCTAAAATTGATATGGAAAGGCAAAGGACTTAGAATAACTAAGACCATTTTGAAAAAGAGGCATAAAATGGAAGGAATCACTACATTTATTAAGGCTTACATAACCACAGTGATCAGCATAGTGTGGTACAATGGAAAGATAGATATTGATACATAGATCAATGGAACAGAAAAGAAGACCTTATGAATACATCCACATAAATATGCCCAGCTTACTTTTGGACAAAGATGAAAAAGTAATTCGAGTGAGGAAGAATAACCTTTTTGAGAGATGATGCTGAAACAATTGGATATGCATAGGCAAAAAAATGACTTTCAGAGGAAACTTCATGTCTTATACAAAAATTAACTCAAAATGGGTCACGGACTTAAATGTAAGCTATAAAACTACAAGCCTTTTAGAAAAGGCATAAGAGAAAATCTTCAGGGCCAAGGGTTAGATGAACAAAGCTTAGGCTTGAGGCCGAGGGCATGATCCATTAAAAGAACTGAAAAAATTGGATCTCATTGAAATCAAATTTCTTTACTTTGTGAACAACCCTTCTAAGAAAATAAAGACACTACAGAGTGAGAAAACATACATGCAAACCCTACATCCTACAAAAGAGTTGTTTCTAGAAAAATATAAAGAACTCAAGACTCATGGTTAAAAGCCAACAATCCAATTTTTAAATTGGCAAAAGTCATGAAGGGGCATTTCACCTAAGAGGATACACAGACAGTGAACAGAACACATGAAAAGATGTTCAACATCATTAGCAATTGAGGAACAGTAAATCAAAATCACGAAATATCACTACTAGAATGGCTACTTTTTAAAAAAAAAAGTATCACCATCAAATGCTGCCAAGAATGGACCACTCATACATTTGTGGTAGGTATGCAAAATGGTAATGCTACTCTGGAAAATTGTTTGACAGTTTCTTATAAAACTAAGCATGTAGTTCCATTGTTGTTCAGTTGCTAAGTCGTGTCCGACTCTTTGCAAACCCATGGCCTGAAGCACGCCAGCCTTCCCTGTCCTTCGCTATCTCCTGGAGCTTTTTCAAACTCATGTCCATTGAGTCAGTGACACTATCCAAACTTCTCATCCTCTGTCATTCCCTTCTCCTCTTGCCCTCAGTATTTCCCAGCATCAGGGTCTTTTCTAATGAGTCAGCTCTTCGCATCAAGTGACCAAAGTATTGGAGCTTCAGCATCAGTCCTTCCAATAAATATTCAGGGTTAATTTCCTTCAGGATTGACTGATTTGATCTCCTTGCAGTCCAAGGGACTCTCAAGAGTCTTCTCCAGCACCACAATTCAAAAGCATCAGTTCACTGAGACTCAGCCATCTTTATCGTCCAACTCTCACATCCATACATGACTACTGGAAAAACCATAGCTTTGAATAGGCAGACCATATGACCCAGAAATTCCACACTTGGTCATTTATTGAGAGAAGTAAAAACTTAGGTTCACACAAAAACCTCTACATGATTGCTTGTAGCAGCTTTATTCATAACAGTCCCAAACTGTAAACAACTCAAACACCCTTCAGTGGGTGAATAGTAAAACAGACTATGAAACACCCATTCCATGGATGAAGTGTTAGTCGCTCACTCATGTCCAGACCGTAGCACTGTCTGTGGAATTCTCCAGGCAAGAATACTGGAGTGGGTAGCCACTTCCTTCTCCAGGGGATCTTCCCAACCCAGGGATTGAACCTGGGTCTCCTGCATTGCAGGCAGATTCTTTACCATCAGAGCCTCCAGGGAAGCCTTCTGTGGATACTACACAACAATAAAAGGCAACCAACTGTTGATACAACAACTTGGAAGGCTCTCAAGGGAATTATGCTGAGTGAAAAAAAAGCCCACCCCAAAACATCATATGTTGCATGATTCCATCGACATAGCATTCTTGAAACACCAAATTAAATTGTCAGGATGGAGATCAGATCAGTTGCCAGGGGAGAGATGGGGGAGAACAGCATGAGGGAGCCTTGTGGTGATGGCACAGTTCTCTATGTTGATTGTGGTGGTGGCTACACAATTCTACACATGTGCTAAAATTGCATAGAAACACACACCCATGCACACACACAAACACATTAACACTGGTGAAATCTGATTAAGCTCTTGAAGACTGTAGCAATGTTGTTTTCCTGGAGTTGATGTTGCACTATACTTAACGCAAGATTCTCACTGGGGGGAAGGGGATAAAGAGCACACAGAATCTCCCTGTACCTTTCTTCCAATTTCCTGTGAATTTAAAGTATTTCAAAGTAAAACTTTTAGGCCAAAAAATATATTAATAAAATGCTGATGTTTGGGCCCTATTTCAGACAAATTAGGTGAAAATTTCCTGGGGTAAGACAAACCATTAATACTTTTTAAACTCAAGTATGGATTTCCAAAAATATGCAAATTACAAAAACGATAACTTGCTTTATTAAAAGTCTTTGCTCTACAATACTAAATCAATCATAAGCAATATTTCAAGATGTGAGCCCTCTAAATCACTTAAGAAATCTAATTTACATGTTACCTTTTAGGAACACATATATGTAATGTTCATGCTGAAACATGTGGGCAGTCATAGGAGCTATTGCTAAATAGAGAAAAACCATAAATTGAAAAGACACATGCATCCTGTTCAGAGAAGCACTATTCACAATAGCTAAGACATGGAAGCAACCTAGATATTCATGGACAGATGAATGAAGACAGAAGGTGTGGTATATAAGCAATGCAATATTATTTGGCCATGAAAAAGAATGAAATAATGCCATTTGCAACAACATGGATTGACCTAGAGATTATTGTACTACGTGAAGTAAGTCAGACAGGCAAAGACAAATATCATATGACATCTCTTGTATGTGCAATCTAAAAAAATTATACAAACCAACTTACACACAAAACAGAAATAGACCTACAAACATAGAAAACAAACTTAGGGTTACCAAGAGGGAAAGGGGGAAAAAGGGTAGATTAGGAGGTTGGGATTAACATACAAACACTACTATGCCTAAAATAGATAACCAAGAAGGAGCCACTATATAGCATAGGGAACTCTATTCAATGTCCCATAATAATCTATAATGGAAAAGAATCTGGAAAAGTCCACATGCTGTGCTGGGCAGCCAAAAACAGACAAAAAACAGAACCAAAAACAAACAAAAACCAGAAAACACAGGAGTTTTCTGAGCCTCATCTAGGTTTTTCAGGGTGGTACACCTGAAACTAACACAACATTGTAAATCAATTATACTTCAACATTTTTAAAAATCTATTGCCTTCAATGGAACAGAATAGAAAGCCCAGAGATAAATCCACGCATCTATG